>JAODAG010126041.1:0-15153 GCA_027574785.1 Orphnurgus asper
CAGGCGCCAGTGGAATCTGAAGAAAATTACCGTTGGAATTGGCAGTTTCAAACCGCCTGAATGACTTATGATTACAGACAGTCAGTATAACTTCTCAGAGAAAAATGTTACAAGCTGTAGTAAAACAATCAGTGCAGCTATACCATATGATATCTGGTACAAAAACAAAATGTCACATGTTGAGATAGACGGTCACTTATATTTAAGTATGAAACAAAAAAATGCTTATGCACACACTGTATATTAATCTTAGTAGAGTAAGGGTTACTAATCCTCTTAAGCTCACAAAGAAACCCTGTCCATATTGATCCTGGATGAACACCGGGCTATAGAAACATAACGAGGCAGGCCATGTTACCCATCAGCCATCGTGCTCCCAGGGTGTATGTATTTAATGTCCCTCGCCGACAGATGTGAGTGTGTTACCTTGATGTATCGACCATAATATCGTCAAAGACCGAGGGAATCAGCGAGAGCAACCTGTTCGTCACCACTGCAACGCAGTGGTGACGAACAAAGTCACGCCTGGGGATTAGGCAATCGTTGGCTGACCAGAGAACACTCACACAACTAGGTGGTGCACATTATGAGCAGGTTCACCTCTCCTATAGTCACAACTTTCCATATCACAAGCCAAACGTGATACACAAAATATTTTGATTAATTATCATTCTAGAATTTAAAGTTGGACAATGTGTTCACATATATATGGTTCTGCTAACTATGTGTTATGAAGCCAAATAAACAGGTTAAAAAACCACAACAGAATAACTGAATAACTGATTTTTACTGTATATGACCCTACGTTCGTTAACATTAAGATAATAACATTGTTGTACAACAGAGTGAAGCTTAAAGCACTCCCAATAATACATAGCCTTTGCCAATAACTTAAGATGATATTAAGAACAGTACCACAGGTGAATAACCCCCCCCCCTCAAAAAAAAAAAAATAGAATACATTGTCAGGGGATTTTTGATCTAATTCTTTCTTTCTACCCATGTTTTGGACTGTCCAAGTTTAATCTGCTATGGCTTCTTTATAACTAACAACAACAAGGATAACACAGCATCCTATCATAACAAGGATATGAAAGACATAAATTAAGTCCCACAGTTAGCATGGTGGCTTTAGCACCAGGTCACAACTACAAATCATGTTAGGTTCATCTTTTAATATTTCGCTAAACATGTAAGGGAGATTACAAAAGCAATCAAAAGGTAACCTTAAATGTTACATTGAATGGCAGGGTATTTTGTGTAGCAATCTAAATAATCATAAAATATTTACATAAACAGGAATACCTACAAACTCTCTCACGGCACAAGAAAATCATTCCACTGTGCCTCAGCCTGACATGTTCTTTTCTAGATATCTTGTGGATGGTAATCTGTTGCCCCAGTAAATGGAGAATACTTGTATCTACAAAGACACAGAGAAAAGGGTTTTTGTTTTATATACTAATTAACACTACACATCACTAGGACAATGTCTGTTGGTTGTTATGAGTGACATTGTGTGGTAAAAAATAATCCAAAAATTGGTTCAATTAACATATGAACTAAAACCACAATCAAAATAATACATCGAGTTGCAAATAAATTTTGCAAAGAATTATAAGTATAAAGTCCCTTGAATATTACATACTCCTTGTCTCTGAATACTATATTCTCCAAGTCTCTTGAAAATTTTAGCCTTCGAGTCTCTTCAATATTAATCTATTAGTCTCAGGAATTAGTCTCAGGATTATTATATTCTCCGAGTCTCTTCAATATTATTCTATTAGTCTCTGGAATTAGTCTCAGGATTATTATAATCCCGAGTCTCTTCAATATTATTCTATTAGTCTCTGGAATTAGTCACAGGATTATTATAATCCCGAGTCTCTTCAATATTATTCTATTAGTCTCAGGATTTAGTCTCAGGATTATTATATTTTCCAAGTCTCTTGAATATTATAATCTCCGAGACTCTTGAAATTGTAGTCTCTGTAACTCTTGTACTGTGTTTCAGTGACACAGTTTAGTTACCAAATATGAATGTAATAGAATAGTTTCAGTCATTATCAACACATGTATATACTAGAATAGTTCCAGTCATTGTCAACACATGTATGTACTAGAATAGTTCCAGTCATTGTCAACACATGTATGTACTAGAATAGTTCCAGTCATTATCAACACATGTATGTACTAGAACAGTTCCGGTCATTATCAACACATGTATGTACTAGAATAGTTCTGGCTATTATCAACACATACTCGAATAGTTCTGGTCATTATCAAACATGTATGTATGTACCAGAATAGTTCCGGTCATTATCAACACATGTATGTATGTACCAGAATAGCTCCAGTCATTATCAACACATGTAAGGGTGTATGTATGAATGTACTAGAAATGTTGTGGTTATTATCAACACATGTATGTATGTACTAGTATAGTTCTGTGTATAACCACCACATGTATATATGTACTTGAATAGTTCCAGTCATTATCAACACATGTATGTATGTATGTACTAGAATAGTTCCGGTCATTATCAACACATGTATGTATGTACCAGAATAGTTCCGGTCATTATCAACACTTGTATGTATGTACCAGAATAGTTCCGTTCATTATCAACACATGTATGTACCAGAATAGTTCCAGTCATTATCAACACATGTAAGGGTGTATGTATGTATGTACTAGATGTTCTGGTCATTATCAACACATGTATGTATGTACTAGTATAGTTCTGTGTATAACCACCACATGTATATATGTACTAGAATAGTTCCAGTCATTATCAACACATGTATGTATGTATGTACTAGAATAGTTCCGGTTATTACCAACACATGTATGTATGTATGTATGTATGTATGTATGTATGTATGTATGTATGTATGTACTAGATTAATATTGGGAACCCCCCATCAATGTAAGTAACAGGCAGAGTACCCCTTAATGATATAAACAATTCTCAAATGGGAGGGAGACGGCCCCCTCCGGGATAAAGTTCAATCCAGGGGGCTACCTCACCCACTGAGCTGAGCAAGACTCCTAGGTTCCACCTGCACTGCTTCACATGACAGTAGCAACTCCTTCATTGCATAGTCCCTCAAAGCAAGAGCTTCATATATTGTTAAACTGAGAGGCGTTATCAGGCAAAATTCTTCAGACTTGAAAAAATACCCCTATAAAGAGACAGGAACTGTTCACAGCTATAGGGATTTCTGATTAAAGCAGGCTGAAAGTTGAAACTTAATCAACCTTTGAATTCAGCTAAATAGTAATGTTATTGTACCCAAGTTGTAAAGAAATATCCCCTGTAAACTTTAATAACAATTATAAGGTACTTTAAAACTTCTTACATTGTTCTAAGCTATGGGGGCAAGGGTCAGGGCATTCCTTTAGTGGGCGGGGACCAAAATTATGGATCAGGGACATGGGAACCGGGCCTAAAAGGGGAATGTTGAATCCCCTTTGCATTTGAGAAAAGTGACAAATTTGAGGAATGTTACCGTATATATATGTATTTTTACAACAAACGTGAAATTTAACATCGGTCTTCAGTCTTACAATCAGCATATTAATGTGAACCGTGTTGCATATATCTTTTGCAAGAGTACATCAATCCTTATGTTCGATAGTGGAAGTGGAAGTGACAATCAGTAATTTCACTACTCTTTGTATATTTCATCTTTGAATAAAAAAAACTGTTCCACACACGTACATGCTTCCAAAAAATTGCTCGTTTTTCATGACCATGAATTCAGCTATTTCCTTTCTCAGTTGATAGACTTGTCTAAACATGTTTCCTCGGCTGAGCCAGTGGACTTCAGAGTAATAGTGTAATTAACCATACTCAGCAGCTACTTCTTTCAACAGCTCCTTGGAACTGTCTATTCAACCCTCGAGAAGGAACGAATTAAGTTTACAGTCTTCACAACAACAACCATCGAATGTTGTCAATGTAGCAGATTTGGCAGCATAATGCTTCTCGATGAATAATGTAATGAAGTTATACCAGTTCTCTGATGATACCATATATTAGCCTTAAGTTTCTCTTCGAGCAGAGTATTAACGACACCTTTCCTCACAGTACCCAGCATATATGTGGTGCCCCATCAGTAGTGACACTGCAGCTAATTCAATCAGTTTCAGGTCGGGCCTATGTCTGTCATACATGATGTACATATACAGCCTGGAAAAACATGTTCCATGTCGTGGTGTCTTCCGTTGGATCTTACCGAGCAAAGTCCTCAAGGACGTTGAATGCAGGAGACTGATTGTAGCAGACTGACTGTTACAGCGGGTCAGATTGGTGTACTTAAATATGTACAACCTTAATTAAGCATGCCTTGCAGGACAGAATGATCTCCCATTGGTGGGTTGGAGCTGGCAGTAGTTTGTTGACCCCTGCTATAGAGGTATAATGAAAGTTTGTTTACTTCACATAAACTGTAATACACTTACTTTGTCTTTAAGTGATTGGCATAGCTGGAGGGAAAAGGTCAGGCAAGTGATGACCTCCTTGACCCAAGGTATGTGAGCATCAACCATTCCTGTCGTTGCTACTTCATATTTTGAAGAACCGATCTCGCTGCGAAGATAAAATAGGTTTCGAGAGCACACTCTTTGAAAATAAGGACATGTCAGACATGCGACTCAAACCGTAGAAATGGACGAGTCCAGAAAGTGTTTACCGAAAGACAACAACTGGGATTATGCAGCACTTAGTGGAGATCATCGGAATGTCTGGGCTGCCCTTTCCTTGTTGTTGTTTGAACAATTACTACACAAAATGTTACACTTGCTTATATAAGCTATAGTTCAGCCGAAAAGCTTCCTAAAAAGCACTAACATTAATGAGCAGCATGATGTCCTTAAAGTCAATAAAGTACTTCCTTCCAGGATAGGTCCATTGCACAAAAGATAAATCCAATATAATCTGATAATGCCGTGAATTACAGGATGCAAAAACCAAGCCTTAACTTGAGCGCGGGTGTTGTTGGGGGGGGTCATAGGTTATTGGTGAAAGCTAGCACTAAGTAATAGGTAAGAGGAAAATAAGAGTGATGTAAACAGGATTCCATGGCAGACATTCTTCAAATACAATATTAGATCTGCACTTGGGTTAATTTCATAATTTGTCATATAATTTGGCATATATTGCTCATACTAAACAATATGCTATCTGGATGCACTTGGGTTAAATTTCATAACTTGTCACGATGGGGTCAGAGGTCTTTGGTGATTCTTAGTTAGGAATGGTAACAGTATAGTTACAACTAAGTAATAGGTAAGAGACTGGATTCCCTGAAATATATCGTTCAGTCAGATATGTTTCTTTAACTTGTTAGACTTATAAATTGTTTACTTCATATTCTAAACATATACTTTGTCATGTTGTTTTTTCATGACTGTAGGAATCCTGTAATAATTAACAATTTCTTTTAATGCTCTAGCATGGCTTTCAAGCTATTGAAAGAGAATAATTACATGCATATCTTGTTTGCACTGCTTCAATTTAAATTAATTACTCTTTGTAGACACAAAAAGCTGCAAGCACAATTTGTATTACAAGCCGATAGATCTGAAGGTATAACTTACATAACATTCCTGTTGCGAGGACCTGCAGCGATGAGACTAGGTTTCTGAGTCAAGTGGAGAAAATGAAAAAAAGGTAAGTTTGAAATCAATCACAGCCAGTTGCAAACTGTTTATTTACCAACAAAGTTTCCTTACAGATTGAAAAGTAAATCCTTTCTTATTTTTTTTTTATTTTATTTTATTTTTTTTATATTTTTTTTTATCAAATAGTCAAGTTCAAATTCAAAATAAAAGACATAACCTTTTGATGAACTTGTATGTGGTTGATTTTAAACTACTTAAGGAGGATAAACTTATGTCAGTTTTCAAGAGTACTTATTATAAACTAGGCAGTTACGAAAAGCTCATTATAAAAGTAAGAGAAAATTAAACTGTAGTTTGCCAGTTACACTGACTGACGTGAAGAGAAAATTACTTCAAACTCTGTTAGCTGTTTTTTCAAGAGGTATTGTATTGTTGGTAGAGAAATTGATGCAAATTTATTCTGGGATGGAATGGCAGAGATAGATGATGAACAAGAACAGTAGGACTGACTTTATTAGTAAAGGGAATTTGTTGTGCAGGATAACCTTTCTTCCACAATCCTGTTTTTAACCATAAATTCCAGTAAACACCACATTACCTGGAGCTTTGGCACCGGAGAAGTGTGTAGATAATACACCTGAAGAACCAATTTCGCACCTTGCAAATAAAAATCCAGGAGCATATCTTGTGGTAATGATGGATATAGGCTTTTCTGCATTTTTAAGAAAGAAAAAAAAAACAAACAGAAAATAATGTGGTTTCCTACACAGCGTTAACTACAATATAGAACATATATGGGGTACCTGGGGATAATCTTCCTTATTGTTATTAATATTATTATTATTATTATGTGTGCATTAATGTACCGTGTGAGAGATTGAGGATCGAGATCTAGAAAGGGCAGAGCAGATTTTCAAGGATGATGAAATCTGCAGCATGGCATTGAAGGTGCCATACAAGTGCAAAACATGCCCTGGATCTCGATAACAAGACAAAGACATTTTGAAAATATTTGCAGTAAGAAATTCATTGCAGCATGTGCCCTTTCATGATCTTGGGATATGAGATCATTATAATCTCATGATGTCAAAGGTCACTTATGAAATAATGTTCGCACAACTAGCAATTTACATTATAAACATAGTCTTTCAAGCTTTAAAACCACTCATCTTATTCACCAGCTCAGACGATATAAGCGTTTGGATGCCATTCTTGTTTATAGATTATGTGATATTTATAGCAATAATTCCTTAAATATGAAATTGAAAGTTTGGAATCTTGCTGCTTCAAAAGGCAGTGTTTTTATGCAGATTGATAAGGATATGATTTTTGAAATGTTGCTTATAAAAGCATTTTTTTTTAGGATTAATTGTACAATATTTTCAATAGCAAACTATTGAATGTCTCATATTTATTAGTAATTAATGCTACTTCAATAAACTTCCTGCAGAATACCAACACAAAGACAGTTATAAAGATTGCTTTTACGATTAACAATAGCTTGAAATATCAAATTAACACAAGTATATACAAGAAATATTAATACCTGCAACAAAATTAGCTATAGGAATAAATATTAAAATGAACAAGCTTAGAATGAATACTACGGCTAACAACTTGGAAACACTATTATGATTAGAGAAAGCAGTTGGAAATTTAAGAGGAACTTACAATATTTTTATTACAGAATACATCTTCCAGAGTTTGTTTGGCAGGATTGAGGAGTCGTTGCTGACCCTTCTGAATGTGAGACATAATACTGTCCATTAGCTGTTGAAAGTGAGAATAGAAGCAGGGGAAACAACACAAATTTGTGTGATTTTCCTCCAAAAAGATTGTTCTTATAAAAAAAGCAAAACCTAAATCTCACCTGTTTGGGGTTTACTAGTGTGTGTAGCACCCATATATACTCAGAAATATTCATTCTCACCTCCCTGTCTCTCCCAAAGCGAAATTACTCCCCTCAAAGTTGCCAGTTAGTCTACAAGCTCCACGGCTATTTTAGTGAAGAAGTCATCTTATCAGCAGTCCGAGATATTTGCAATGCAAAAGCAACCGAGGGGCCGAAAGGGAATGCAGCTCACTGAAACCCTGTCGTCCCTGTAAGTCTCCAACCAAACTGTCTTCTGGTTGTCAAGATTTCCCTACAGGTAGGGAACCTCTCATGGACGTCTAACAAACTGACAAAAAGTCCTTAAAGGCCGACTGAAGGATGACCTGTTTCAAGTCAATGGATACCTCGAGGTATTGCTGGCTTTTGGTGATATTAAAGAGTCTCATAGTCTTCCGGTATGTCTTTGTACGATGCAGAAGTCTGTCCTCTAGAGTAGACCTCTATAAGGGGGGTGGGGGAAATGAAAGAGTCTCTTGGAAATAAGTCCAGTGGTTATAGTTCTTTGGAATGGACGTAGGGTTAGGTATTTACTCTGACCCCATGTGGTTCGAACCTTGACTGTACCAGCTCCACAGAGAGCTTGTAGACAACTTCTGATGATGATGATTATCAAGAAGGCTATAGTAGTAAGAACTTTGGAAGCCAACAAACATCTAATGATATTCAAATCATGAGCAAACAGCCTATATAGACCGAGAGCTTTGGATCATGCCATCACAAGTCACCTGGCTTTTGCATTAAATTTTGAGAGTCACATGTAATTTTATCCAGGCAAGCTAACGATCTCAGGATAACTTTAAAAGATGACCATACCATGACAACTTCTTCCCCCGTCTCAAATTCACAGTCTGGGTCGGTGTTTGATATGATATTCACAGCAGCTTTTAAGTGGTTACCTGCATCTTGAATCTGAAGATTAAACAGATTTGAATGTTAATGATTTTAGTGACCTTTATATAATAAAATATCAATGCACACCTGCTAAATTACTGCTAAGTTACTGGTGTTACTGTAGAAGTCATTTAACTGTTCTGTGTATGGTATAATAATCTCCAAAAACAAGTACGGTAAGAAATGAAACAGCACGCAGTGTTTTGTTATGTTGAGATCAATATACAAGTGGACAACCTCAAATGTTGTGCAACTATATACCACTATTAGTACCGAAGTTTCCTTGCAGTGGGGTAGGGGAGTGAATTCGGTAAATGATGAAGACGACACTTCTTCCGAGATAATCAATGTTATGAATAAGTAGCGCAGTCGATGATATCTCACAGCCCATATTCTGAATTAAAATTGAATTTCAATGGTTGCATCTAGACGAGCAGTTACTGATGCGATATAAAAAAGCCACTTTCCAAACATTCTACAAGGAATTATTAACAGCAGGAAAATCAACTTTATCAGCAAAAACAATAAACTTAGTTCTTCACGATTTGGCTACACCTACTGCAGCCTATCGATATATAGCTGTGTAGACATCTAAAGGATTAATCAGGCAACAAAGAATATGGTTGGTATGTTCCTTGATTTGTTTAAGACAAAATTTGATTCTGGTCAATCATACAGTCCTTCTCAAAGAGCTGTTAATTTATGGTATTAGAAGGACTTGCTAACGATATTTGAAGCTATCTTTCAAATCAACTGATGTATATATATAAAAGGTTGTTTTTTGCCACTGTAAGCAAAATATGTTATGGTGTGCCTACTTTAGGACAACTTTTAGGTCAACTTTAGGATAACTGTGACCTACAGTACCACATTAGTTAGCCATGGAAAGATTGGAAAAAATTTGGAAACTGTGAAAAGCAATCTGGCCCCACCAGGATCAGAAGTTGAACATCCGGCTTGACGTGGTCATCCTACCATTGAGCTATGAAGCCAGTTGGAAGATTGTAGAGCCAGGCTGAGTACAGATCCCAAGGAGCATCAGTAGTTTGCACTACCAGGAATGCAACTATTACTTGCACATTACTAGCCTAGTATGATGTGAACCCAAAATCAGAGATCATTATCAAGTAATTAATCCATTCAATTCACCAACAATGCATGCCCAAATGAATCTTAGAGAAATACAGAACATGGTACAAATGGCAGACAGAAATAACTGCAAGCATCTTTTTGATTGATTGATTGATTGATTGATTGACTGTATGATTGATTATACAAATGTCTGATTGACAGTAGTTTGTATGAAAGGATCCTTCTTCTGCTTCTTCTTATGACCTTTGACAAAGATAGTTTGGATAATTACACTTGGCTCAGTCGTATAAGCACAAACTTGAAGTAGCTGTACCTGTTGTACTCTCCACAGTACACTGGAGTCTTCTCGTAGACACGTCTTAATAATCTGGTTATTGCCCTTCACAGCATACCTCAAGGAAATATCCTAAAATCAAATTAAACATGCATCAAAATATGTTATGCAATGTTATTGCAGAGTGTGGTTAAAATAATGTGCTCAGAATGTTAAAACACAATTAAGATATGCACAAAGTCATGTGGCTCAGCAAGAAATATCGATGCTGTACATCCAGAACTAAGTTCTCAAATATACAGATATTGCCACGAAACATAATAGGTTTCTTGCCTGGCATATAAACCATCACAGTAACAAAGCATGAATGAAATGGATATTAGATTATTCATGCTAACAAGAGGAGTGAGAAAAACCGCAGGGGAGCCAGTTCTCGAAGGACCATGGGAAACCCTACTGGGGATCCGCCGTACAAACTCCCGTTAATACACGCAACTCACATGTCATACTAACAATATTGAACAGTTGTGTGTAGGCTAGACCAGCCATTATATACACTCAAATGCTCAACTTCAAGGAGTTTCAAAATGTTTGACATTTTGTGGAGATTATAGGAAGAATTGGAATAAAACAAACATTCTCCTGAATGGGAACCCTCTGGATACTAAACCCTACAACTAATAGAACCAAGGAAATTAGTTGAGAACCATCAAATGACTCTTGTTAAAGCCACCAAACTCATGTGCGACTAGTCCCAATTACATAGTGTGTCTTAGAGCGTCAATTACCCGAACGCACAAGGAGAAAAATAACATTTGAATTTGTGAGAAGAAAATCCCCCAAAAATGAAACTTAATTATCGCAGGGTGAAGCCATGTAAATTAAGGAAAATACTTCCACGAAAAAGTTCCTCAACAAATAGTTTATATAATCCAATCAATCCAGAAAATGGAGCATCCAGGTAGATAAGATTGCAACCCAGGCCTTTCTTTACTCATGGGTCAAGATTGTTAGGAGGATATGAGAAGATTGTTATGAGGATATGAGGAGATTGTTATGAGGATGTGTAGTGGCAGTATACGTATCTGAAATAGGGGGCACTACATACAGTAGCAGATGTAAGCAATAATAAGATACGGGTATAAGTACACAATCAAAACATAGCTGGCTTTAGAAAATAGTGAAGATCCGGATGAACTTAAAACTTGCCAAATTTGCTCGTGTATCAAATCCAACTACGAGGTTTGGCGGAGAATAGAGTGACCCATATGCCCTCTATACTGGGCAGATGATTAATTATTACACATAGCCAGGTTTGGCTGGGAGCTCTTTTCTTCGGTGAGGTGTACTAGGTTATGTCATTAAATATGCAATTATGTTTCGGGGTAAATGTATAGAGCTGTAAATGTAACACGTTTGTTTGTTTTAGTGGTAGTTTTATGAATGGTCAAGCTGTATTCCAGTAAAGGAATGCCAAGCTGCTGCACACGATGCGAATTCATGCATTTTTGCTCTCACTTTTGCCGTTCAGAAAAATCTGATCATCTGTACATAATTGTCAGTGAAACATTCTTGTGGAGCTATAGCCTTGAAGGAATTTCATATTCCGAAAGAAGATAATATCAATCAAACTTTTCAAGCACATGAATGTAAAAGTGACACTTAGAACACTTACCGCTTTACTAATGACGTCTCCTGTCAGTGTCACCACACCTTTCACGCCATTTCCACTTAGAATAGAAATGAATGATGACATTCAAGATCATGTTTTGTATTTGCACTCTATTTTGATAATTTCCACCTATAATGTTCAATACAAAGCCACTTGATCCAAAGTGGCTAATTATAACCGTGGTTTACATCATTTTCAAATTCATCAAAAACATGGTAATTAATAGCCTAAAGCAAACAAGTGTTTGATTGTTCATTCCTTTTGGATTGTCTTTTATTCACTGCATGTTGACTCATTGTGTACAGTATATTTGTCTTTCAATAAAAATACACATCAGAGCGTCATAATTATTATCTCATTTGAGTAACCTTGGCGTTGAAGAAGTTAAAATTACGTGCAAGATGGGATAGTGACCTAGCTACTAAAATCAATTAATGGGGTGCAAGTATATTTTTGGCTAATATTATTACTCATATCATCTAACGTTTGACACAAAGGCCTTATACTATTATGTTGCACACTAAATGTCAAAGTTTGCAATAAAACTTATTAAGCATTATTTTGAACGAAGTAGAATGATGCTTAAATGTGAGCAATCTCTCCAGGTATCCATGCCATCTTAATATTTTGATATAATAAGAACATCGAGATCGACTCACTTTGTGCTTGATAAAACAAACGTCTCTGACTTCACAGATGGATGATTTATTGCTGAAAAAATAAGAAAAATGCATTTAAGAAATTGGGAGCAAGCTGATGGATAGTTACATGCATGCATGACCCTGAAGGCTGATGGTGCTGCTGGTGGCTTGTACTTCACTAGCAGACAATACTTATATTGTTATACCCTGAAACATCTACCATAACTGCAATTATAACTCGTCACTCCGGAGTACCAAATGGTCACAAAAGAGGGATTAAACTCCGCAGGTATTGCTCATACCATAACAGCTATGAAGCCACCACATGCCTTGTTTCCGTGACTATCAGGCAAAAGACTTTGGAACAGAATTAGCTGGTCCTTCTTTTTCAAGTTTTAGGGCTGAAAGCAGTGTTAGGGTCGAAAGCAGTGTTAGGGTTGAAAAGCTCAGTGTTAGGGTTGAAAGCAGTGTTAGGTTTGAAAGCAGTGTTATAGGGTTGAAAGCAGTGTTAGGGTTAGTACTTTATTCGTTGTTGTTTTTATTAATAGAAGTCGTCAGCTCCCTTCTGCCATCCTAATTCATCCTCACTTCCTCCATGACAGAGACCCATTTCGGAACACCCGAGTGGCTAGGGTTTTACCATCTCTACCAATTATATCCACACACAAAATCCATGCTCAAAATACAGGGGGTCATCTGTCCCGCCGGTACGCGCAACACGAAACCATCCCAATATCTGTGGAAGAGAAGGCTACCTGCCACCCCCCAACCTCCGATTGAATTAGGGTTCGGTAGCAGCGATAATGACACCAAGGTGGAAACTTGGAATAACGTCAAGGCAGCGAGAAGTTCGCATTCCAGCCTGTAAACAGATTAGGGTCTAGTAAATATAGATCAACGTGCCATGTTATGCCAAATATATGTTGGAGAATAATTCAAACAAGAACTTGAGTTACATGTAAACTGACTTACAGTATAGTATTATTAATTTAAAGACCAAAGCACTGTGCTTGAAAAACATATACAGTAGGCAAAATTTACATGCTGAGGGAAAAGTTATAACATCCCAACATGTAAACAGACTTGGTCTAAAAGGGTAGATTAAAATGCTGTGTTTACAAATACATTTGCAAAAATACATTAAGAGAAATTAATCATGAATTAAATGAGTAATAACATGTCAAGTGACTCGTTCCAGGAAGATTTCCTGTTGCAAAGACGAAAATACAATTTCATATTGTTGGACAATATATCCAAAACAGCAGGCCGAAAGGCCGCATCTCTCAGCGCAATAATTTTTTATATTCTTCCAATATGTAAATCTAGATCTAATAAAGTAGATGAAAATGCTTTGTTTTAAAAATACATAATTTGCAAAACTACATTAAAAAATTACATACCAATATATATGAAATGATTCAGTTCTATAATTTTAATGTGTCAATTGCAATGAACTGCAAAGAATCATGTCGAACGATGTCCAATGGGCAGGCTATAAATACTGCAATTTTTTTTGGCAAAAAAACATGAAGATCCTAATAATAGGAATGCGAATAGAATCCTGAGAAGACCGAATTATAACAAGTATGCGAGGCCTTTTTGGAATAGAGACTAAGGGAAAAGTTGGCTGGCCAATGAGGCATATATCCAATAGTGATGTTTGATGCTATTGCATGTATATATACTGCAAATATGAATGGTACACAATGGCAATATGGAGCTACAGTCAGTGTTCGATTTTCTAAAAAAAAATTGTTTAGCAATAACTGCTATATGCAATATTTTTTTGCATAGCAGTTTCCACATTTTGCATAGCAGTTTCATAACTGCACACTATCTAAGCGGAGCGCTACAATGGGTTGGTACGAAGCGAAGCGTACAAGAATTTTTTTTGCTAAAAATACCCCCTAGATCGCAGGAAAAGACACTTTCTGGGCCTTTTTGTCATCACCACAGATCCCATTTGCCAGGACACATGAGCGGATTTATAATACAAATGAAGTGCTTTGATATATTTTTGGTAAATCTCTATTGCCAGGGGACCCCCCCTGGATCTGCCATTTTGTTCGTCTAATTTCTGTTCTGTAACTTTTCTGTTATTTTAATAATTGTTATTTCCATTACAGATTTTAACAATACTTCAAATTAATGCTATGATTTAAAATACTTATTTTATAAATAATAAAAATATACTGTCCGTATGTCACAGTGTCCCTATTGTAGATTTAAATAAAATATATAACAGCATCTACAAACTTTTTCTGGTGATTTATTGTCGTATATCCGATTTGATACTGTGCTTTCAATTTCCGAAGGCTCCACAAATAAAGATACGAAGCAGCTAGGAGCCGGGCGATTTTTAACCCCACGTTTGGTGCCTGGTTCGTACGATATTATTCCAACAATCTCTGTAATTGGTTAACTTTTATATATCAACTTCATTGACTGCTGTAGTGTTTGGCGTTTTTTTTTAATGACGATCGAACTACGATAAATATCGGTTTGTCACGTGAATGTTTACGCACTCCTGTTGTACCGGTGTTCTTTTTTCTCCCAGCTACGTGGTGCATTACTAATACAACGGTTAGCATTGCATTGCGTGTACCAAACTGTTAATAATATGCGTGTATAGGATATGCAATTTAGCGTTAGGTCATATGTGGTAGGCTAGCCTATTTCACATTGAAGATTTAACTACAAGTACAATATTTCTTTTAAGAAAGTTACGTTCCGGCGCTACTTTGATAGATCGATATATCAATAATGCCTGCATTTATTTTTGCCTCGCACCTACCCTTATAAAAATTTCTCGCGAGATTTTGTACTTCTTGCGAAATCTGGCGAGATCTGGCGAGACCTCGCGAAAAATGTTGTACTTCTCGTGAAATCTCGCGAGAAATGTTGTATTTCTCGCGAGAAATTTTGTACTTCTCGCGAGATCTCGCGAGAAATGTTGTATTTCTCGGGAGATCTCCCGAGAAATGTTGTACTCCTCGCGAAATCTATCGCGAGAAATGTTGGTATTTCGCGAAAAATTTTGTACTTCTCGTGAATCTCGCG
>JAODAG010126152.1:0-15150 GCA_027574785.1 Orphnurgus asper
TTTCATTTATTCATACTAGTATTGATTGAATGATGACTTGAATGAAAAGTTATGATTTCTCATCCTCTAAAAAATTGTTATAGCCGGCGATCGGAACATGATCAGACTCGACTTAGTCGAGAAAGTTCAAGCCTAGGTTGTGCCATTTCCCGCAGTTTAGAGGTGTTTTGACACAGTTTAGAGGTGTAATTTCCACCACCCAAACGATGGTGGAGCTCTGCTGGGGTGAATTCACTGGCCCGCGGCGATCACCACCAAACATGTGGCCCACCAAAGAAAACAATTAAGAACCCCTGCCCTATAGGTTTACAAAGACCAACATAATCGGGTACATTGTGGAGAACATGCGGGCATGCATGGATCCAAAATTATGCAGCAAACTGTGATACCATGATCATAATAAAACTCCAACAATATATTGAGTCCACGTACTTGTTAAAAATAGGTGTTGGCACTATATAACCATTGCTGTTGATGTGCCATATATAATATATACATATACCATAGTTTGAGATATCTGGGGTAGTTTTAGAAGACTCAAAATGCATATTTTTAGCATCAATTTTGTTTACACCCGGGAGTGTGTGCACCATACTTGATCTATATTGGTCTGTGTATAGCAGTTTCTTACAGTAAAACATTAACATTGTGCTTGTTTATTTTCAACCTAATTTTCTATGAAAGTTTATAAAAACATTGAAGCAATGTGGGGTTGTTTTCATGCAAAATATGATTCCAGCATATGATACCACTGTCAACAAGATTTTTACAGGACACATTTTAAATTATTTCGTGGGAATTATTTGTTTGAATATTTGTTCATGTTTGAATATCAGTGCTGAATGTTCTGGTTTTGTTATGTTTGAAAATAAAGTGATCATTTGGGAAAATTATTTTCTTTAAATTCTAGTTGTCATTACTCAATCTGTCAGTTGAGATTACTTGAAAAATCTCAAGTAACTTGCTGCTTGATACATTGTAAGTTGATCCAACTTACAAACTCTGAGTTCACTCAACTCATATATGAAAGTAGTCAAAACTTGATCTATATTTGTTATTAAGCTTAATATGTTTTACGTTGTGTCAACTAGATATGTGTTGTTAGGTAAACTTGCATATACTGTGTGACTCATTGCACAGTTTCTAAGTTGATATTACTTGTTGATCTTCGTAGACTTAACTCCAAAATAAAAGTTCTACAAAGGGAACATGCTGTGTTACATTTACTTGATACTGCTTAGTTCAATCTACTTGAAAATCAGAAAAGTTGAGTGATCTTAAGAAGTGTCAAGCAGCAAGTTACTTGAGGTTTTTCAAGTTATCTCAACACGTCGGGTTTTACAGTGTAGATTGATATGAGGTGGCTAATACAATTCGTAATGCCATGGCATGTTAGCTAACGGGGTTATTTTATTGGGAGGGGGACGGAAGAGGAAAGGAATTATTTTCCCAAACATCCAACAGAGCCACGCACTACAAATTACGTGGCACTACATTAGCCCGATGATCTCTGATCGAATTAAGATTTGAGGTCGATTGGTCATTAGGTTATTGATAAAGCCGTACTTTGGTTTAGAGCCCACGTTCTATTCAACATGTCTTCGTGTTAAATTAAATAACAAACATCTATTCAAACTTTCAAGCTCTCGTTTGATTTGGAAAAACCACACTAGTTTGGAAAATATGTGATTTTTTTTCGAGGTAGGGAATTATCCTTAATTTTCGCTCATCAGAACATTTGGCTGCCAAAAGGTGCTTTACTCACCACATCCTCAAACGCATATGACGACATTTCGTCGCATCTCATGTCGTATGTCATGTCGTATGTCATGTCGTATGTCATATCGTATGTCATGTCGTATGTCACGTCGTATGTCACGTCGTATGTCACGTCGTATGTCAAGTCGTGTGTCATGTCGTGTGTCATGTCGTGTGTCACGTCGTATGTCACGTCGTATGTCACGTCGTATGTCGTGTCGTATGTCGTGTCGTATGACGTGTCGTATGTCGTGTCGTATGTCGTGTCGTATGTCAAGTCGTATGTCATGTCGTATGTCATGTCGTATGTCGTATGTCATGTCGTATGTCATGTCGTATGTCATGACATAACTGCGAAGCAATTATAATTAATGTAGCGTCACTCCCGCCCGCACCAATAAAATAAAACAACCTGAAGCTGCCTACGACCGACCCAACTTTGATGATGCTTACCCAGATAGGATGACGATATTATCCCAGTGTCCAGGGTCATCGTCTCCCTGTGGATTGACCGCCAATGACCATTGTCTAATGAGCTCCAGAGAAGCTGCGTCGGTTGGCGAGGTTCTGATTGCGAAAGTGTTTCCATCAATCTGACAGAAAGAAGATAGATTTACTGTGAACCTGTATTATATTCCCAGTTGTGACGTCATTGCTGGAATGGTGAGCGCGCGTTCTCTCTTCTGAGTAATGTCAGTTTTAATCAGACTAGCCCCCAATTGCTCTAAACTGTCCTAGGCTGATCACGTGGTGTCATGCCTTTGGATCAGTTAGATGACTGCTCTTCGATTATTCCTGCTCACTGAGAAGTTTGTAGCAAAATTTGAACATATTGTCATAAACAAATGATGTTCTTGATGATTTAGTTCAAGGATGATTCCATTTTAATATTTCAGTTATGATGACCTCATTGAGTTTATACCTCACAATCATTTGTACCTGATGATTCTAGCCAACGCATGATATACGGTAGTTTGATTCTGTTTTAGTAAGCAATTTTCACTTTTGATCCCCGAGGACGTTTGATGATATTTGAAGCGTTATTCTTTTGTGGCTGATGATTGTGACCAAGTATGATTGCATTTTACGCATTTTACGCATTTTCACAGTTACATGTGATTCAAATTGTAAACCCACTGTTGTATGAGACCAATGAGTGCTGAAAATCTGCATCATGGTTATCATGAAGATAATTTATCAACCGAAATTAGTGCGAAATTCACTTGAACGCATAAACAAGCAAACTAACAGTGACTCCAAAACTAACAGTGAAGCAACGAGCCACTAAGCACATGATTAGACACATACTCTGCAGTAGCTCAATGTTAAGAGCATGCTAACGTTTATGATACTTTTATTTACACATAAATGGCGTTTCGAATGTATAAAGAGAGAGTTTATAGTTGGCCAAAAATGCTTACGGTCGGTGTGTCCGTAGCTAGGACAATCATGCGGACAATGTAAACCCGAAGACTAAATCCGAGGCTTGGGTCCGAAAATCTCCGGCTAACCTGAAGAATAAAATAGTAAATAAAACAACTGTGCTAACTATTGGAATAACATAATTTAGTTGAAAACTCAGAGATGTAAGAGTAATTGAATGGTCAATGAAATGTAATCCGGACGAACTTGACATGAACGTGGAAAGAGTAGGTCTACATGACACGTAATGTTTAATTAAATATTACTCTAGAATATGAACAAAGTGACAACTGCGAGTCGAAACGCGTATACACCTGTTCTTCCTGTAGCAATAATAGCAATAATAGCAATAATAGCAATAATAACAATAATAGCAATAATAACAACAATAGCAATAATAGCAATAATCGCAATAATAGCAATACTAGCAACAACAGCAATAATAACAATAATAACAATAATAGCAATAATAGCAATAATAGCAAAAATAGCAATAACAACAATAATAGCAATAATAGTATTAATAGCAATAATATCAATAATAGCAATAATAGCAATACTAGCAATAATGGCAATAATAGTAGTAATGGTAGTACGGTAATGGTAGTAATGGTAGTAATGATAGCAACGATAGTGATGATAATGATGATAATGATGATAATGCTGATACTGCTGATAATGAAGATAATGATGATAATGATGATGATAATGATAATAATAATGTTAATAATGTTAATAATGATAATAAAACATAATAATACATACTAATATGTAATAATACATAATGATACATAATAATAGTTAATAATGCATAATAATACATAATAATACATAATAATACATAACAATACATAACAATACATAATAATACATAACAGTACATAATAATACACAATACTAATAATAACGATAATAATGATAATAATAATGATAATAATGATAATAATAATGATAATAATGATATAATGATAATAATGATAATAATGATAATAATGATAATAATGATAATAATGATAATAATGATAAAAATGATAATATTGATAATAATGTTAATAATGATAATATTGATAATAATGATAATAATGATAATAATGATAATAATGATAATAAGGATAATAATGATAATGATATTAATGATAATAATGATAGTAATGATAGCAATGGTAGTAATGGTAGTAATGGTAGTAATGGTAGTAATGATAGTAATTATAGTGATGATAATGATGATAATGATGATAATGCTGATAATGCTGATAATGAAGATAATTGATGATGATGGTAATTATTATGGTGATGATGATGGTGATGATGATGGTGATGATGATGGTGATGATGATTGTAATGATGATGGTGATGGTGATGATGATGGTGGTGATGATGGTGATAATGATATTGATAACGATAACGATAACGATAATGATAATGATAATATATATCAGGATGCAGCAACTTTAGTAAGTGTAGGTTTATGAATCAGAAACTGAGGTCGACTCCATGCTACTTACCCCATTCATAATAGATAATGCCATGGCAATATGTGCAGTATTATGATTGCCGACGAAATCCACATCAAGTATGAGATTGATCTCGAGAAATTTCGGTGCAATATAACTGTTTTCCAGAGTAGCTGGATTAAACTGTGCCTGCGCTTTACCCTCATCAGAATCTGCCGATAAATGATAACAACAATTGAACAACCTCCCATCTCATAAAGAAAGAACACCAATGTAAGGAATGGAAATGTATGTTTGAGATGAAAGTCGTCTCATGGACAACATTTAAGTGACTGAAATATGGGAAATAAGACTAAAAAACAAAACAAAAAACAGCAACAATAAACAGCACTCGTTATACCACCGTTCCGGAACTAGTAAGGATGAAACAGAGGATATGAGTATCAACAGCGATCCCCTTTCGTCCTTATTTATGCTTAGGCTATCTACTTCTTACTTCCACACTAATAACCTGGCGCAAGGGGATAGCATATTAATTAAAAAAAGCCCTCCCAAGAAAGAAATAAACCAAACAACTTTCGTCCTTGCAACAACAGATAGTACTCATCATCTTAGCCAAAAAGACATAGAGAAGCGACTATTAACCAGGAACGTGTCAGTTAGCTAATCCTTAATTAGATGACGACATTTCGGCATAACAAAGCTTTACATCGCATGGGGTGTTAATTGCATTGCTTCTTAAGTTTGAAAACGGTATCCAATATAGGGTCGCATTCTACCAACTTAACATCTTACCTTCTCTTACCTGAATATTGAGCTACTAACCTTTGGTTTCGCAGAACTGTTGCGTGCTGTCTACGTTGCGCTTGTAGATCAAGTGTACCGAGTCGGTGTTTCTCTTGAACCTCCGTGCATATTCATGAGCGTGATCCTTAGTCAAAGGTGTGATGAATAACATGTCCTCTCTATTGCTAAAAGAACCGCGCTGAAAAAATCAACGTGCAAGAAACTAATTTCCATTGATATTCTTTAATGCTACTTAAAGGACATATAATATATGCTGATACGCCGCTAGATGCTAAAGTTCAAACTATTGACGCTTAGTGAGCTAAGATACTCATCAGACGTTTTTTGTTCAAATTCTCGGTACGTAGTGTCACTTCATCAGACTGTTCCAGCACACTTTCCATTCGTTTATTTCTTGTAAGATGGCCTAGTGGGAAGGATCATGAATTATTCGGTGAATTTATGCACATTTTCATTAAATATATTCTTGTGATGGGCAATTCTGTTCACTCATCCTTCTAATTTTCGGAATACTGAAGGAAGAGTCAAGGGAACGTGATCACACTAATTAATGTATAATTGATACAATTCATAACATACATTGAATAATGTTTGTTATTACTCACCACGAGGCCATCACATATAGAGACAGCTGCGTCGGAATCATTGTGGGAAATCACGTGACCGTGGTAAAATTTCACACCGGTTAGCGGTTGTTTTGTGATGGTGCCATTGGCATGCACATATTCAATTTCCAAGTCGGGCGAGTAAAAATCTAGGGCACGAACCAAATACAGATGGTACTCTTCCTCAAACGCAGTGAAGGTAATCCGTGTCAGGTGGTTATCGTCCAGTGACCTTTGACGGCGCCCCCCGTGTGCTACAGTCGGAACGAGTACGTCGTAATCTTGCAAGAGAGAGTAAAGAATTTCAAACATGATGATACGAGGACATTTAAATTGATGTCCATGTACCCGGATCTCTGGCTTAAACGTGCAGCTTATTTAATGCCCTTTATATCGATAGGATTTGGGCAAAATGAACCTACAAAAAATAACTGCAAAAACATATATTTTGATCGAATCTATGCACCTAAAAATTGCAATGCCTATTCAAAACAGTAGTGATGTAACAGATTACTTATTTGTGCTTACTATGCCAGTGACAGAAATAGGGTTTCGGTCAGTGGCGGGGCAGTGTTTTTGGCGCCTTGTTGAGGCTCAATGCCAAAATGTGTCAACTAACATGATTCAATCTTGTTATTAAAAAAACACTCTCTGGCGAATATGTTTAAGTAGCGCCAAAGCGCGTCAAGATGAAATATAGGTGAACAAAATGCGGTCTCCCCATAAGGTTCCCCGACATTATGTGTTAATTTTCACCACAGTAATAACTCCGTGTGCAGACTTGGCACTAGTTTAATTTACCTAACTGTTTTGATTTGATTAAGTTATACGCATTACGCATCTGTTTCATTTCCTTGCATTTTCTTCCAAAGAAAGATAAACGAGATTTCCTTTCAATGGAATAATCATCGAATATCTCGAACAAGTAACAACCGAGATCCATTCGGAAGAAATGGTGTACTTTACAATAAGAGTTGTAGCGCATGAGTTTACGAAGTATGTCGAAGTAGGACTACTTCGCTCTTATAGCCAAAAATATGTTTATTTTTAACACATATCGTTCTGCGTATCCGTTCAATGGAGGGGTTATTATTTTAGTGTTGTTCGATAACAATTATTATGCTATTTATGATGAGTAAAGCAATAACGCAGTCAAAGTTTCGCTGGGTTCTTAAAGCTTACGCCCACAAGATTAGTGTAAATAATGATAATAACATGTAATTGACAGACAAGCTGGTCTGAACAAATCCTACACGTTTCTTTTTATTTTTTTTATTTACATGTTTGGGGAAATAGGGACATTTGGGGTTACTGATGACTTTCGATGAGTGAACTCGCCCACCCCGTAAAACACGCACTATCAGAATGGTCCGGATAGGCTGGTTGGGTAAATGTGTAATTTGCTAAGGGCAGTTTAACATCTCCACTGACAGTAATAATCTCGGTAAACTACAATTCGAAATTGTTTAGTGGTTTCGCTACCACTTGTAGTGATATGGTGCATGCTGATTTAGCAAGTGTTATTAAAGACACATACGAATAAAAGATGCGCAGTATGACAGAGAGACTGTATTTTGAGAAGCCTCGCTTATACCGTTACATAAAAGATTCATTTTTCATAGAAAGCACGTGTTACATAGTTAAATCATTAAATACACTATATATACCAAGTGTCTCACCCCCCCTAAAGTTGGTCAAACTGACGATGATAGTTGGAAAATCAGAGCTACCACTTGGAATTTCTGATATCTCATTCTTCAGTGCCAGTTTCCAACCAGTCAAGTGAAATGACCGAAATGTTCATTTTTTCCCTAATAAAATCCAACTAAAATTGTCCAGTTCAGATATAGGACACGACTATCACTGCAGTATACTACCGTTCTGACCGTGTACGGACAACATCACGCAATACAACTGTTGCTCTGCTGTATCGAGCCGAACCTTGCCCCCAAGATTCACTCTCTTTTTCTGTGCAAGTTATTAGTCGATTCTTTATTACTTTAATGATATAAACTGATCCTACTGTATGATAATGACCCCTACCACTGATAATGATCCATAGTCAGGATGAGTAAAACGAACATTTGAAGATTTTTTATTAAGAAGCAATTTTCTAGCTATTATCTAAAACGCGGATGGTTATAGAATTGTTGGTAATATATTTTGCGGGAAAATGTTTGGGATAGCATAATTATACCCACGCAGAGCGTTAAGGCCAAAAATCTTTGGTGGTATTAGTGGATCCATGGGTCTAATGTTAGGCAACCATATACTGTACCCAATAGACACATCAGTCAGTAGACACTGTGCCTAAGGCCTACAACGATTTTACGGGAAAATGAGGGCCTTCCAAAATAAGGAGGTCCTACGCAATGCCTGGGATGTCCAATTTTCCAGCGATCTAGGAGGTATGTTTAATCAAAATTTGTCTACGCTATATACGTGCCAACCATGGCCGTACACAGCGGACGAGGGGGGGGGGGCAGAAGGGGACTTCCCCTCCCCCAGTAAACTATTGTACATTGTAAATTATAATACGTGTAAAATTATGAGATCTCAAAATAAAGATTGTCAAATCTGGCTTGGAAGGCCTGGGAAGTGCCATTTCCGGCAATCAGAGAGGCATTTTTGTCAAAACTTTTCATGGCACGTTACGCGCCAACTAACGGTGGCGCTCCGCTTATAAGGCTTCTGCCTAGTTGGACATTTTGAATTCTACACCCCTCTCCCCAATCACAATACCCTAGCAACGTCCCTGAGTACGACCGACATAAGCAGAGGGGTAGTACGGTCCAGTCCTCAAATATTACCATAATTATAGTAAAGGTAAAGGGGTGCAATCTAACGCCGTTATTTAGGGTGTGTATCATTGACTATACTTTTTGAAATTGACTAAATTGCAATGTAATACTGAATAATGTATAACCGGGAGAAACATTGTCAGCATTAGGACTGCGCTAAGACGGTCCTGGAGTGCTTTGTTCTTTTTTTATTCTAGTTCACATGTGGCTAGTTACCAACCGCGCCCTCCTCCATTAACTTCGCCACCGATTTTATGTTCTATGTTGTCTTTAAATTGTTTAACTGCCCACAGGCAGAGATTCAAACCAAAAAAAAATAGGTTTCCGGTTGTTTCCTAGAGAAGGAAAAGACAGGTCCTCGGCCTGCATTGGTTAATGGTGAGGCTACGTCCTCCAAAAGAGCGATCGGCTACGGTATATAATACGTGGCACTACACTCTTTCTTGGGAGGATTTTTTTAAAAACCATAAAAATGTGACGTTTTAATCTTCATCATTATGACATGGGCCAGCAAATCAACTCCAAAATTGTCAAACAAACATATAGCATGGACGAATTAATGTTATTGAGTTGATCTCTTCTGTAGGGTCTAACGTAGCACCGTCAGCCGTTCAGTCAACCGTTCAGTTGCAGTCACTGACCCAGAATTGCTGTCATTTATCTAGAAATGTTGTCACTTACCACGAATCTCATCGTCGTACGCCTTCAAATCATTTTTGTTCATGAAAGGCTGTAAGAAGAAGAACAAGATGCCAAAAAGTAAAAACATACACATTCTCCCCAAAACAACCGGGCCGTTTTTTTCATTATGCTTATACGTGTACGTAACACTTCTGCTGAAATAAAGCTCTTTTCAACTTGAAATTGCATCATTTCTTCTGAAACGGTTTCCGTACTTTTCAATGAAACAAATTGGATTAAAACGGTCAAATGAGTCAAATTGGCAAGGAATCGTCACCACTACGAGTAATAGGAGAAACACAATCAGTACTTACAGCTACTCGGCCGAGTGCAATTTGCCCTTGGTAGAGGATGATAACAGATAGAGTTGCAAACGCAATGGGTAACCAACTGCCGACATACATCATCACTGCACAATTATATTGCTATAACTAAGGTCTATCTGCTGATAACCGCACCTCGCTTGTCTCTCAGAAATATAGAGGTAACTTGATTATATTTACCCATATGACCTACAAGTCTGTAAAGCAAACGGTAACTTTCAGAGATAATTGTACCCTTTCAGTAATTGACAAAGCCAAGTACTCAGCCGTTGTAAAAACATCTTAGTCGTTATTTACTCTATAGAGGGTGTTCAATTATAGAGTTTACCGTACTTTTCCAGCTCTGCTTACCATCCACCCCCCCCCCCCATGCTAATGACGGCCCGAACTTGTTAATGGTGCATATTACGTGGCACTGTGTTATCCCAATGATTGTAGATGGGATACTGGTCAAATTGGACAATTAAAGCCGTGTCATATGTTGTTGTTGTATGGTTTAAAGTCCTTTGTGGGTGGGTTTTCTTTAAAAAAAAACGGATTAAAAAAAGATAAAAAAGACTGGTCATGTATGCTCCAATTGTTACACGGTTTAATATGTGTTAATAAGAATGAGGTGTTAAATAACACATCCCACCTGTACTATTGGCTGTCTAAAATTCAATGCATTGGTAGCATTTGGCTAATGCGATGAGATCTAAAACGAAGACAGAAGAACTGCTTTACAAGTGTGTGTCACACCCTTGGTTTTACTCAAAATTGGTGGAGGCTGGTTTAAGGATTTCCCCTCCCTTGGATCATTTTGCCCTCGGTTTGGCGTTAACAGTTTGGTGGCGGGTGGTATGACTGGGCTTTGTATCTTGGGAAGAAAATGCTTTATGCTGCCAGTTGCTGGGGGTGGAGGAGGGACCAAGTTTGCCACCACGCTGTTGGGTGAGTGTTAGCCCTTCGTCCCCGGGGTTTGTTTGGCGGAGTGTGGTGGTGGCCTCTGGGTCGGCTCTTCTTGGTCGAGTGCTCATGGTGCTGCGTCGGAGTGCCTGGTGTTGTTGTTCTGTCATTGGTGAGTGTTCCCACCGTTGGTCTTTCTCCTTGGGTGTGTCTGGTCGGCGCTGGCTTCGCCCTGTGGATTAGCAAGCTTTCCAGGAGACTGTGCAGTTCGCTTGACTGCCACTCGCCATCTGATAGGAGAATTTGCGTCATGAAGGAATTACTCTAATTTCTTACAATTACTTGGTCCATGATGTAGAGTGCGTCAATTATTTTTACTTCTGTGCCTTTTGTGTGTTATTTTTAGTTGGTGCATACGATTGAATCTGTTGTTGAATTCCGTGTGTGTATTGTGCACTGGCCCGGAAAGGTATGTAAACTGAAACGTCTGAACTTGCGAAATAATTACCCAGTAAGATAGGCATGCAATATAACAGCAACCTTTACGTCGTAATAAACTGTGTTATAGTTTTAATTTTTGATTGATTTACTTTAGTTTGTGATTATTGTATCACAGCATCCTTGAGTTTAGTGATAGGATATCTGCAGTGAAGCTATATATCACACACGTGTTGGATGGACCCAGGGACGTTGCAAGGGTATTGTGATGGGGGAGGGGGAGGGGGCTTTTGTAGAATTACAAATTTCCAAACTAGGCAGAACCCTTTTTAAGCGGAGCGTAGCGTGCCAATAATTTGTTTTGACAAAAGCATCCCAGATGACCGGAAATGGCACTTCCCAGGCCTTCCAAGCTGCATTTGTCAATCTTTATTGAGATCTCATAAACTACACTTAGTAAACTGTATATGCTATGGTTATGGTTGGCACGTACATAGCGTAGCTTGGATCGCCGGAAATGACACTTCCCAGGCCTTGTGTAGGCCCTCATTATTTTGGAAGGCCCTCATTTTGTTCGTAAAATCTTTGTAGGCCTATTAAGTACAGTGGCTACTGACTGATGTGTCTATTGGGTACACTGTAGTATATGGTTGCCTAACTTGGCGTGGATCCACCAAATTCACCAAAGATTTTAGGCCTTAACGCTTTGCGCAATAGGCGTGGGTAGCTGGAAGCACATTTGAAAGCTTTATAGGCTCCAGTTGGCCTATTTTATGTGTCCGATAGGCCAACATTTCAGACAAAATAGGCTATCCCAAACATTTTCCTGCAAAATATATTACCAACAGATCTATAACCATCCACGTTTTAGATTATAGCTAGAAAGTTGCCTCTTAAATTACTTCATCAAATATTCGTTTTACTGATCCTGGTTATTTTCGACAGTGGTAGGGGTCATTATCATACAGTAGGATCAGTTTATATCATTAAAGTAATAAATAATCGACCAATAACTTGCACAGAAAGAGAGAGCGAGTCTTGGGGGCAAGGTTCGGTTGGATCCCGCAGAGCAACATTGTATTACGTACTGTTGTCCGTACACGTTCGGATCGGTAGTATACTGCAGTGATACTCCGGTCCTATATCTGCACGTAAGGTTTGAGCGAAAATGAGAATTTTGAAAGTAGCATGACACAAATTGTGTCGAACTGGACAAATTTAAACGGAATATTTATTGGAAAATAAACAAACCAGACTAGTTGGAAAATTTTTACCGAAGAGCGAGATATCAGAAATTCCAACTGGTAGCTCTGATTTTCCAACTATCATCGTCATTGACAAACTTGGGGAGGGGGGGGGGGTGAGACACCCCCATACTCCCCTCTAGAGACCTCCCTAGATGGACTAATTCCTGTGACCTTGTATAAAAGATTGTTCTTTGCCTTGTAGTTTGTTGGCCTCAGTGGTACCCAACCATACTAGCACCTTGTTGTTTTTCAACTTTTGGTTGTTGAGTTTGAAATAAACTGCATACAAGATAGGAATTCTGCCTATTGAATGCCATGGAGATAAAAAATATCAATACAAAGGAGGAAAGAATAAAACTAACTGTCAGCTTAGAATGTGCATTGTAATTTGTTTGTGCCTTGACCGGTATAGAATTAAACTGACTGACCATGCGAGCAAAAAAGCCTCCAAGATGGCGGCTGGAAATGGCACTTCCCAGGCCTTCCAAGCTACATTTGTCAATCTTTATTTTGAGATCTCATAAATTACACTTTGACATTTTGCTTTAGGACGTGCTCGAGGATACACAGCGTAATGTCCCTTACATATTCGATATATTACTTTATTACACATGGTGTGAAATAACGGTGTGAATAAACCGCCATTCTTCTAGGCTGACATTTTGCTTTAGGAACGATCCGTGATTGAGGATACACAACGTAATGTCCCTTACATATTCGATACGTTACTAAATAAACCGAAAATTAATTCATCCACATTAATTTTTTTGTCTTGATGGAACCTCTCACACCCTCTCAAGTTCAGTATATTACCGAGATGTGTTTGGACAAGGCGATTCACTACGACTGCTTCGATCAACAGTGCGGTGTTAAAGCGATGTGTACAGGACCACACGGGTACAAGACCACAACCGAGCGTTTTCTGCGAAACGCTCTTCTACTATCGATACTACGTTTGGTTCCTGCTTACTTTCACCTTCGCCCCTCGCGCTTCCGCAAATCGTCTGGAAAGTGTTTCGCACGGCAGACGTGAGAAAAGCCATTCAGAATATTGAGATAATCGCAGAGTTTCAACACGCAATGTGTGGGGTTGTTACATGTTATAGGGTTGGTCCATGTCAGTGTGAGTAGTCTCAAGTTTGAAGTTTGGATGCCTGGGTTTGAAGAAAACACGGCAGCATACGCCACGGCTGTAAAAGCCAACTGACCCACTTCTCAGCCAGTCAGGTTATTTCGATCGGACTGCTAAGGCCAATGATCAATGGACGGGTGTAGTAGTGCCACATATGGTGTTGCGCATGGCTCTGTTGGAGGGAATTGTCCCACCATTAACCAGTGATTGCCGTCCTTAACACCACATATACAACACATGAACTTAGCAAAAAGGCCGAGAGCAAATTTTGGGTGACTACATGGTGTTTGCAGTCAATAACATGTAAAGTTATTACATATAAACATAGTGAATATCATTTATAAAGAAACAGCAATGTCAATATAACATGACGTAATCATAAATCATGGTAATTAAAACAAAAATACGTAAAATTGTGTCTTCGTGTGACGATGCACTTTAGCCCTTTGTCAAGAGAAACACAATTAAGTGCATTTCGATACAACGCATCATCGATGTTCAACAGCTACACTTTCAGTGTTCCTGGAAAATCGACTCATTGGATTATGTCTTCAGTTAGATGACTTCATAAGAAAGCTCACTAGTTGGGAGAATAAATGATGCACATCATAAAACGAAATTTGTTGCCTTTCCCCCCGAAAATGTACTTTTTCATTTTCCTTTTTTCTATAACTGGGTCTAACGTGGAAATAGCTAAAGTAAATTTTGAGTCTAACACGAGGAAGCCTAAATAAGAAATCTCAAACGAAGAGCGAAACACATTTAGAAGGTTCCTCGGACTTTGTGATCTTCATTTTAGAGATCATCGCATTTAAAGACTAACCGTTAGTTCAGAGTATAGGGAGGAGGGTTATTTAACACCTCTTAACCCTGTTAACAGTTTCATAAACGTGCAACTGCATAAATAGAATACACTTGGAGCAGGCTAAAATTACCAGACTTTCAAATATGACTTCCTAAAGGTGTCTCGCCTCTGAATGGCTCCTGAACACTGAATAGATTGCAATTATTAAAATAATACATTGATATATCAATATATTGATATATCAATATATCAATATATCAATATATCAATATATCAATATATCAATATATCAATATATCAATATTTCAATATTTCAATATTTCAATATTTCAATATTTCAATATATCAATATTTCAATATTTCAATGTATCAATTGACACAATTTCTATATTTTACATTAGTGATAAATGGGTAGGAAAGAACAATCGTCCACATAAATAACACCCCGAAAACCAACGACCCAACCCATGAAAACCAACAGACAAATTCTACCATCCACAAAAATGCCTATCAAGATTATTCTTAAAGCCACTACAACCGAATCGGCATGTCAGGTCGATTTATGAGTCTTGTTAGATTTTGTCTCGTTCATCTCGTTCATCTCGTTCATCTCGTTCATCTCGTTCATCTCGTTCATCTCGTTCATCTCGTTCATCTCGTCCATCTCGTCCATCTCGTCCATCTCGTCCATCTCGTCCATCTCGTCCATCTCGTCCATCTCGTTCATCTCGTTCATCTCGTTCATCTCGTTCATCTCGTTCATCTCGTTCATCTCGTTCATCTCGTTCATCT
>JAODAG010126373.1:0-17153 GCA_027574785.1 Orphnurgus asper
TGGACACTGGTCGAAAAGAGAAGGCTTGTTAAAGCCGGTGTTCATCCACGATCACAACCTGGACAGGGGTTTCTACAGGAGCAATGTAATGCTTTCTTAACCCTTAATAACAATAAACAATAATCGAAGTTTGCCGCATGACGTCATGAGGTTTTCCCAACGGAAACTAGTTATAGTGATTGAACATGGGTTTTTGATACTCCTGCATGGCCGGGTCTGCGGAATACACGTCGTTAATCATGCATGAAACGAAAGTTAGTTATCACTAATTAGCAGCCATCGTCAAAAGATATATTTTCATCAGACCCCCCTTGAAATTTAGCGATCAACGGTGAAAGTCAAGATCATGTCTGTTGAACCATATTAATTCCAAGACTCTCTCAGGTAAATTTTAACTGGGAATGTGAATTTAAGACGGTAAAGTACTAGAAGTTAACGTAGTACTAGTAGTACTACTAGTTTGGTAGAATTAATTAGGGTTTTTGTGGTTCAGGGTCCTTTATGAGGACATTGCCCTTTCTGATCCTTATTATCTATACTATACTAGTACTAGTATATAATACAGTAGTAATATTTGCCTGATGGGGTTAATTAAGACTTATTAATAGCTATGTCGTAATACTAGTAGTACTAGTGCCGTAGTGTTAGCAGAGTGAGACCGTGGCCCGGTGTTGATCAGTGAGACGCGAATTAGGCGTTTGAATTGCGGAGGACCGTCGTCGACCGAGTACGAGGAAACAAAAACAACGTTTACATTTTACTTAATAATTAGATAAACTATGTGAATAGTAATTAGTATATTAATTAAAAGTTGACTACGGTATACGCTGTACCCAAATCTAAGCCTTGTACCTTTCTGCTGGAAACAAGGCTGAGTAAGTAATACTACTCGGCGGGCCACGGCCACTAGCATTGTTATACTAGTTATAGTAGTACTACTAGTTTTTCTTTAACTAATTAGTTGCCCATCATACGTTATTATTAATTGTTATGTCTTAATTTATGCCTCAGTTTCGTTACCGATGTACGAGAATTGAATTAGAATTAAGCCTAGGCCACGCGGCAAGCAATGATAGATATAGTACTACTAGTAGTACTAGTAGTAGTACTAGTACTATTCAAGTACTAATAGTAATAGTACTACTCACTACTAGTAGTACTAGTAGTAACACTACTACCGAGTACTATTAATACTACTACTAGTAGTAGTAGAACTTAGTAGTACTACTATTCAAATAGTAATAGTAGTACTAGTAGTAACACCAGGGAGCTGCCACTAGGCAGCTCCCTGGTAACACTACTACCGATTACTATTAATACTACTACTAGTAGTACTAGTAGAACTTAGTAGTACTACTAGTACTACTATTCAAGTACTAATAGTAGTACTAGTAGTAACACTACTACCGAGTACTATTAATACTACTAGTAGTAGAACTTAGTCGTACTACTACTACTAGTAGAACTTAGTAGTACTACTACTACTGAGTAGTAGTAGTACTACTGAATACTAGTAGTAGTACTACTACCGAGTACAAGTAGTAGTATTCTAAGTGGTTACAGCGCTAAGTTACATTATGGTTACATGGGTGGTATAGGCTTCAGCATTGAAGACAAGATGACATCCACCAAACGTGCTACAAATGGCGATTACTGCCATGTGTAAACTAGTGTTACTTTCTTGATAAACATGAAGGACCTTCATTAAAATGATTTCATTGAAAAGCCGTTTTCCCGAAAATATGTTTACTACTAAAAATACCAGAGCAAGCTAATTTCAAATATAATCCAACCCAAGAAATATGTGCACATGTCACGATAAGTGTAAACTGGGTAACCGCTTTTATCCATGGTGAGCGGGCAAGGGCTGAGCGTGTGATAGGAAACTAATCGTGTTGTCGATGCAATCTCGCGAAATCATACCAAGATAATTGCGTGAAGGTATCTCAGTGCCATGTGTAACAACTGTATTGCTGAGTTGATAGTGACATAACATATGAATTGAGCCATGTTCCCGAACGAGTCGTGTATGTGGCTAACAATTATTCATGATCAGATCTAAACAATTCGTGCATTTTTTAGTTCTCTAATGCATGCCTACATCCGCATTGACATACCAATCTTGACATCAATATGCAGGCTACCATACTACTACTTTTCAGATTAACCTGGGGGGGATAAAATTCTCAAACTGTAGATCACTTCTTGTCAAGCAGAGTTTGGCGAGGTAGACCGCATTAAATTAGAGACTACATAAAATGGATAACAGACTGCCACCGGCTGCCCTGCCATCTTAACACTCCACCCCTCCTTGTAACCCGTTGTTTCGTTCAGAGTGCCGGTTACATTATGGAGCCGCCGTCATTATCCTGGTTACATTATCCGTAATCAGTCTCATACTCCCTGGTTACATTATCCGTAATCAGTCTCATACTCCCTGGTTACATTATCCGTAATGTCTCACACTGAATTTTTGGACAACCGGGCAGTAATGTAAGTTCTGGGCTTTCTAAAAGTGGAGGAATGCGGTAACAGAGGTCCTGTTTATGCCGAATCAGAGTGTGCCTATGGAGTCTTTATCATCCAAAGCACCAAGCTCAAGTTTCCCATTGAGAACTATCAATGAGAACAGATTAGTGGTGGACTGGTCTTTTCACGAAATTTATTGTCATTTTATATTAGTCGCCAGATTAAAGTTGACTATATCATCAAGTTTATCATGTGCTACTTACATGTCTCAACTTCTTGGCTCATTGCATTTGCGACAATCTAGGTTTCCAAAATTTCGGGGGAGGGGGCCCCCCAGAACTCTCGCTCCTGCGGCGCACAAGGACACAACAAGCCACTCGTCCAGGCCAAGGGGCAACCAGAATTCTCACCTCCCTGAAAGAAGCGGGAAGTGACCAAAAAAGATTGAGAAACGGTGTTCTAATATGGAACGCCAAAACGGACATTAATTTGTCTAAAACTAATGTGGCTATACTTCGCATTGTCGAATAACGACTTCAGTATAGAAAAAAGTCGTTCTGTGGCTATATCACTTTGCCAAAATGATTTAATTTTTCGTTTGTCGTTATGTGAAATCAAGTTGACGAATAATGACGTGATTATTGTCCGAAACAGCAAACAGTACGCCGTTTCGGACTTTAATTTGGCATTGATGAAGTTGTCAAATAACGACATATTTAGCGTTTGTGTCATTATGTCGCATTGATGAAGTTGTCAAATAACGACATATGTTTTTTTTGCCGCTGAATGACATATTACCACATGAGTTGTAGACAAATTAATGTCCATATTGGCGCTCCATATTCTCTCAAATCTCGCTCATATCTCAAATGTTGCTCGTCTTCCTGCGATTATGTGCAATAACTATCAAGGACTTGAAATTTTATGTTGAATCCTTTTAGAGGGCAGTGAGTTGACCTTTCAGTGTGTAATCTCCATATGTAGCATAGTTATCACGGATAGTGCAGGTAGCCACAAGAGCTGCTCTCACTGTAATTAGCTACAGTAACTACATAACACACGTTGTTGAGGTCAATGGCAAACCGCGCTATTGAATGCTGAACAAATTTGAGATGTAACCCGTGTAAGCGCTGTATACCTCTCCTCGGCCTAGTACAGGCCTGCCTAGCCTACTGTAACTTAATTAGTTAGGCGTATTGTCTCGACAGTTGAGTGTTACATTCCGATTTTACCAATCCATCAGAAATTCCAACCTCTTACTACTAGTAAGGTCATTGTACATTTACAACAAACTGTAGCTTTCCTTATTCAAATTGATATTCGTCACCTCGGTGGCCACAATTACATATCATGCTTCCCCCGGGTGTACCCCATTTTTACATCTTCTTAGCCGATAAAATTTACTTCCCAGGATAGAAAATGCCGGAGTGAAACCTCTATAAACTTTGTCACTAATCTTTATCATTGGCCAACCCCCCCCGCCCCACCACACATTATTATAACTGGCCTTGATCCACCGAAGCTCAGTGGAATATGGATTATTTACTATATCTTGCCTTTTGTTAACATGTGTCTATCATCTGGTGTGTGCACCCCCCTCCCCCAACTGATTGAGACCACCCTAGAGGTTCACAGGTTCTTTGCCACCTAAAACTTGCTGAATGGGGTCGAAGCCACCTCGCCTTGCCGTAGAGAACTCGATAAAACACAACAAAGCGCAATGATGGCTGTGTGCGTTCTGCTTTGTTTAGTGCCAGTCACATGTCTGTCATATATCAGAAATAAACCAGTCTGTTCACCCGTCCTGAGTCATGTATGCGTGACGATGCAACATAACAACGCATAATATCAGTGAGCCTGCGTCACAGCAATGTGTGGCCGGCCGCTCTCGAACCAACGCAGTTCAACCCGGCCACTGAATCCTGCCGCATTTCAAGAAGAGCTTGTTGGCCATCATGTTGGAAGTGAATTAATAGCAAACATGCATTCTGAGACTGTCCCATTACTAACTGATAAACAGCAAAGCATTTGAAATCAATCTTTCTGTTGATCACTAGCTATAATTACCACTCACCTTGCTTTGGGGGTAGTACAATGGGGCATTGCTCGTTATGTTACTTTGACGTTACACTTTTCTTTTGCAGACTAGTGTAATCTCTGTCCAGTCTTCGGAGTCGATAGCCTCAGAGACTAAAGGTACAAATGGATGAATTGGACAAACGGAGAATAAATCAGCTACGTAAGATTGCTTACGAATTCAACAATACTGTATTACCATTAGACTTGTTGGATAAACTCCCGTGCATCAAATCAAAGTCAAGTCGGGTAAGTTGCAACTAGCGTTCGTTTCTTCAAAGTTGTAGAGACGTATTCATGTGTTTTGTTTAACTTTAATTAAACTTCCCGAGTCCGAGTCACCTGCAACAGTCGCCATGTCCAATCCTCGGATCGGTCACAAATCTTGGATCATGTCTTTTAACTTTCATTTATTTGTGTTACCACAAATATAAAAAATTACAATACATTGTGGAGAGGAAGTTGTTTTTTTGCAGATTTCAGTTAACCCAATTTTGACTTTATGGTGAGACACTTTCTCCTCCACTAGTGGCAAACGCAATGATCTATTGGTGATGATAGAACCATAGTCCAACAAGAAAATTGCATAATTAATGCTCAATGAAAGCAATTCATGCAAAAACAAAAAATATTTTAAAATGAGAGTGAAACATGTGACTCGTAAATCTGTAAAACCACGGGGTTGGATATATAATATTTGCTAATTCCCCTCCTATAACATATAGTATACCTGGCTATGGTGGAGGTATAACAATCCGAGTAAACTTTCCTTGCAGGAACAGATAAGGTGCAGGGAGAGAAATGACAGCTGTGTCGAGGCCAACAGATTGCTTTGCTCTGTATTAACGGGGCTGACAGGGTGGTACGATCAACTTATCGCAGCTTTGGATGAATTAGGCCCAGAGAGTATTGCTCAGAAGATGAAAGAGGATTCTCAAGGTACCGTTAAATAATCGCGTAGGGCCATGCATGTCCTGCCATGCATGTCCTGCCATGCATGTCCTGCCATGCATGTCCTGCGATCAGTAGGAGATTAAGTTCGAAGAAGAAAGATCGTGTCATTCTGATGTGAAACCTAATTGTGATATAGTTGCATTTACGATCTCCAAATTTTCAGTCAAGAAATCCGGTCAGGGGTTTCTTTTGTGAATCGAGTGATCATTCGTGGCGTATAATTGTTTGAAAAATAGTTGAAAATAGATGATTCCTTTGTCTTTTTCAACTGAAAAAAGCGGATGCTTGTTGGACAATGGTTTTGTACAAGGCCAACTCCATAAAAGTCATTATCAGCATATAGTTTCCCCCAAATCGTATCAATGCCGCGATGCCTGCTCTTTTCTCATCCAGACCTCAGTCCGTAACTCTAAAAATGAGATCCGGAACATAAAAACTGGGGTTATTGAGAGATAAATATCTCTTGATTAATGACCATCCATGTGCGAGATCGCTGTATGTGATCACGGATACAATATATACAAAGAGTTACTCTCGCAGGCTGCAGGCAGTATTCTTTTCTTTGTGACTTTCACGGAACTTTTTTACCTATTTACAGTTCCTGAGCTATGCCAAGCGAGTTGTCGTTGTCTCCTTGGTATTTAAAATTGGGTCATAAAGCTGACACACTCTAGAAGGTCAATGGCTCTCCCAAACGCTAGTGGAGCAGTCGCATCATGTTGGTTTTTAATTCGTATCCTCACCCATCCCCTGCTCGGCAGAACCCGGCTCAAAAGTCCAAAACGGGAAGCCCCCAAACCGTTATGGGTACCCGGGGCCCACGCCACCACCATAAGGAAGGGGGCCCTCCAACAAGAGAGATCCCGGAGGAAGGGTCCTATGATCCCACTCGCCCGAAACATGGTACAACGCCATTGCACTGCTACGACATGCGTAAAACTCTACCCAAATTCGTATGGCGAAAAACGTATAACGTGAACTACATCATGATTTCACGTGGCTGGGATGACCGCTAACAATTACGAGATTGAGACCCCCCCCAAAATTAGGTGAAACTTAGCGTAATAGGTGGAGGCAAGGAAAGTTATATAGTGAAACTCTGTCAAATGCCGTAAAACATTATTTAAAAAATAAGGGAGAAGTTTAATTAAGCCTGATTTCTACCATGGTCATGTTATCCTAAAAAGCTTCTCCACAAGTAAACCTAAATCAGCCAAAAAGCAACTGAATATCCTCCTCTTTTTGTTGTTTAGATAGAAGTTTTCTTTCTTCTAGTTTCTGAAGTATGTATTTTGTCCGTTCATGCGGATGCTGTGTAGCTTACTTTAGTTTTAGTATGAAAAAGTGTCCGATATGACAATTGCATCCTCATGAACTTAACGACAAAGCAAAAAACCAATTGGACCCCAAACTGCAAGACCCCAAACAGAGATAAAAAGTCTACCACCGTGACATCCATTGAAAAAAATTAGACACTATACAACAGATTTGGGTAGACTCTCATCCACAATTCTCTGTGGGAAGAAATTATCCTAACACTCGCCATATCTGAAGCTTGCCAAAACAGTGACTTCTAAGTTACTTCTTAAACTAACTAACTTGGAACTCTCAGAGGTGAATGCATCAAAAGCCAAACCATCATGTACAATTTGATTGCAAAGTCATCTAAGCTCCGAAGGGAAGTTAGTTTCACGATGTGAACAACCCCTCATTGAACCTACAAGCCTATAGTAGCCTATCCTTTGAAAAGTAGGGATTCCATGTGCAGCATATAACTCAAATGAGGCCTAACCATGCAACTGCTTGTAGAGCCGATAACCACTATATCCTTGAAGGAACCAATCATTCCTATAATCCAGTTAACCATTCCTAGCAGCTTCAGCACACTACCTAGAAGGCTTCACAGAATTGAATCTACTAGAGATCGTTTTCGACCTGAACTTCCCGAAGATTCTTTCCATCAAGAATATAATTAAAACCTGGCATTCAGTCCCCGGGCCCTGACAAATATGCAGGGACCTTAGCCCTTGGCAAACTCTTCAAACACACAGTGCGAGAGCAGCACTACCATAGACCTGTTCGCGCCTGCATCGCCTCCGTCCCGTAATTCGTAGCTCGGTGCCAGCGATGTAACGATCCGGTTTTAATTTTCAAATCCGTCGTGGCCGCCATGGCACATCTGCTCATCGGAGGGCTATTCAGTAACACAAGTAAGCAGCTCAGTGTCGAGGTCCGGTTAAGAGTGTCGGGGACGCCTCTGTTACTGCTCTAGCCAGATTGCGCAATACCGCTTGGTTAGTTTAAGGGTGGGTTAATGGCCACGTAAAAATCCCCAAATTGAAGTAAAACTCTCTGTTGATGTTGGCCCCATTTCCAAGGTGGGGGAGGGGGTGGGTGCTACGGGCAATGTCCCCAATAAAAATGAATGCACTACATTGCATGCATGTGACTTATGCTATACGTTCATGCGTCCTTATATTGAAAGTGTTTACGTCACTAGTAGCTTATTCTGTCGTAAGTGGTTGAAAATTTGTTGTATGCGTCGTTTTTTGGAGCATTGTGTCACAAATGGTCTGCAACCGTTTTTGTTCAGGGAGCCTTCTCTCTCGTCCACCTGCACCGACTCCTCCTTCCCACCATCGGCACCAGGGCGGGGCCTCGGGAATGCTACCAGTGGCCCAACAGTTCTATGGCCGAGATACTCCTGTTCAACATTTACCAATTGGAGTCAGAACTGCCTTGTCTGACTTGGATCTGCCGATGGGCATCAACTCTAACTGGGAAAAGTTAGCCGAAACGTTGGGTAAGTTATATCATGCTGCACTGAGTAATAACTAGGTATGTTACATACCCAGGTATAGCAGGTTACCTCATTGTGCAATAATACCACATAGGTTATATCATGCTGCAGTAATGTCCAGGTATGTTATATCGTTCTGCAGTAATACTGAGGTAGGTTATATCGTGCTGCAGTAATACTGAGGTAGGTCTTATCGTGCTTCAGTAATACTGAGGTAGGTTATATCGTGCTGCAGTAATACTGAGGTATGTTACATCATTCTGCAGTAATATCTGTGGTGTCGGTCATATCATTATGGAACATAGCTGCTACAGATCTCTGGTTCTCTCTCTCTTTTTTAAGATATCACATGGGAAAAACGAAATGTTCTGGTGGCATTAGACAACCCCACCGCACGTATCATCGAGATGTGGGGTCAGACCTGCCCCACTCATGCCACCCTCGGAAATTTATTGGATAAACTGAATAGCATCGAGAGGCTGGACATCGTCTCGAAGATCGAGATCGTCGTCGGCTGGAGGGTGAGTTACAGAGTTGGCAGGACACGTCCCAACTACGATGTAGACAATGCAATATGAATATAGTAATATGAGAAACAATGGTATGAATATATTTACAGAATTTTAATGCTGAAACATCGTTATGCGGATGTTGCCAAAATTTAACAAGCATGATTAAATCGTTGACATGTCTGTCATGTAGGGTTGTTTTGCTGGTTCCGTTGTTTTCATAGAATAACATGTACGTGAAACAGTATCAATCCCAAAGAAGCTAAAACAACATAAAACAGCAAAGAGCTGTCACACCTATAGCTGCAATACCACAGCTAACCGAAACAGTCAGAACCAGAATCTGTTCAGATACAATTATACAATACAGCAATATCTAACTTATCCTACATTAATATTACCTCAATCTTCGACCACTTTCTCAAAGTCAGAGGGAAGTTAGAAACCTGTTCATCACCACTGCACTGCAGCCACAAAATTCCGACAACCAATGAAAATCGAACTGAATCACTATGAGCGTCATTGAAGAACGAACTCTTCACCACTGCATAGCAACCTACCTAAACCTGAGCCGGCCTGTGCATGGCGCTTTGCTTGAAAAGCACACAATTTGAAAAACCGAATATCGTGTTATATTTTGTCAGTTTTATAAGATTTGTTTGCCAAAAAAATCTAAGACTTTAAGCAAGCACAAAATGCACCCATCTTATTTCCGTCAACCTGAATCGCCCCGTTGAGCGAGGTGCACACGGATGCGTGCGTTCAACGTAGGATTCGCAGCTGCCCACGAAACACCGATCACCGTGCGGGAGGCATGATTACGTCGGGGAGATTACAGCAAGCCGCATTCGCGCAGCAACACGCGCACGCAACACGGCAAGCGGCGTTCGGCAACTTAGTGGCGCGACTTGTCGTCCGTACACAAAAAACCCTTTTACTGCATCGGCCCATACCTGCCTCAATGATTTTAGATCAACTGCAACGTTCAACCTAGCCCAGTTACGCTGGTTTATAGAATTTGACATCTCCTTCCATTGCGTTATATTTTGGTACTGTAGTGGTTCTTCCCCCCCCCATATAAAAAAGTTATAATTCAAATCCAATCGAATCGTAATGCATTTTGCATTTCTTGTCATCGTCTATTGGTAATTTTGTAATAGATCGCGGTCGGAAATTGCATAGGGAATCGTAATACATTTTGCATTTCCTGTTATCGTCTAATGCAGGTGTAATTGGTTATTTATAGTAGATTGCGGCTGGTAATTGCATAGGGAATCGTAACACATTTTGCATTTCTTGTCATCGTCTATTGGTAATTTTGTAATAGATCGCAGTCGGAAATTGCATAAGGAATCGTAACACATTTTGCATTTCTTTTTATCATCTATTGCAGATGTAATTAGTAATTTGTAATAGATCGCGGCCGGTCATTAGCACAGGGAATCGTAATGCATTTTATCTTTTTATCGTCTATTGCAGGTGTAATTGGTAAATTTGTAATAGATCGCAGTGCTGGTAATTGCATAGAGAATCGTAACTCATATTGCATTCTTGTCATCATCTATTGCGGGTTGTAATTGATAATTTATAGTAGATCGTGTCCGGTATGGGATGGAGCACAGGCAGATCCAGCCGGCGACCGTGCAACCCCGCTGGTTACCATCCCTCCTTGAAAATCTTTCCGAAAATCAAGGGCATCCATCGTCAAAGCCAAAGTCATTATAGCATTTCCAACGATCTAGTCAATTGAAATTGTATTAATTATTCCAATCAAGATATTTTAATTAAATATAAATGAAATTTGTTGTTGTTGTTAATTCCCTAGGTCGAAGACTCGGAAGTAGGCTTGCCTGCTGCACCGCACAGCCGAGATCGGGCAGATTATTGCCGCAGCATAGAGAAACCGCAGCAATATAATAACAACTTGACCGATGGTCTGCGCAACGCTCAAGAACCGTTGGATGTGAAGGACGTAAGTTACCATATAAGTTACCATGTAAGTTACCATATTCAACTGTGTTCGGCCCAAATGGTTGGTCAAAGTTTAGAAAAGAAACGTAGTCAGGCCGGCCACAAGGTGGAAGCAAGTATTTGACCGCTTTGAGACCATATTCGGACATAAAGCGGTCAAGTGTTTGCCATATTCGGACATTGTAAGCATATTTTGGGCTGTTTTGTTTCTCTTGAGCAGGATGACTTTATTTACGTCATTGATTTACAAAATGGGCATTTCTCGATTCCCAAATGTCTACACGCCAGTCGGGTTTTCCAAACGGTGCTTTGCGTAAATTACATTTTTGCTGTCACTGCATGCCGATGATTTGGATGGTCTGCCATGCAAACGACTAGATTTACGTTTCGCTTGAAAGTACATTTTTGACATTTCCGATAACACTGGAGAATTGAACTTAGATAAAAAAAAAAAAGCTAAAGACTGCATGAGTGGAATAATCGTCTTCGTCGTCGTTGTTTGTCGAAACCAGTCGTCTCCTTTGAAGATCTCCAGCTTTGTATTATAGTAGCTTACTAATTGATCTCTGGTATCGTTGACAACAATTTTAAAAACCAAAAAAAACACTCATCGCTTGCTATCCTCAGCAACACAAACAATTTCAGAAGTTCAGCGGTCCTGCGTCGCGGCCAACTGACGGCCGTAGCAAAAGCGACTCCTTTAGAAAGTGGAACAATCAACACGCGTCTACCGTTGTCGCGTCCGGCCCGCCGGGGCCGTCGCCCAGTGGCAGGGAGACCAAGAGATGGGCCAAGGAGGATGCCGCCGCGACAAACTACCCGAGGAGCATCCCAGACGGTCGTCGCAACCCCGGGGGAGAAACCGCCGGCCAGGGTCGGCCAGAAGCGGCCCCCGAGACGAAGCCGAAGCACCAGAGGTCGGAGGCCACGGTGGACAAGCGGGCCGTGGCGGCGCCCCGAGCGGCTTCCCGGCTCGTCGCAGCGGAGGGAGCTCGATCCGAGCAGAGGGTAAGCGAAACCATTGCCAGGGCGAGGAACTCGGGCCCAGCGGACGTCGGGACGCCCGACGAGGTCCAGCAGTCGCCGCAGAACGATGATGGAAAGGGCGGGGCAATCCAGGAAGGCCGGGTCTGCGGAGCAGCACCACTTAATGACTTCCAGGGGAGCCCCGACCGCCGCCGAGCCTGCCGGGCAGAGCTTGCCGAGTTTGACCCCAACGTACGGTCCGCCGAAACCTGCACGGAAAACGTTTCGCCGGAACAGCGGACCACCCCACCTCCGAAGGCAGCCAAACCCAGGAGCAGCGGCAGAGTGATGGACGCGATTTTGATCGAATTGGGAATCGCCAACGAAATTGGCCGGGGAGATTCGGGCGCGGGACCTGCCTGTTCCCGCACGACGTCGGGCGACATAAGCAGCGGCCCGGCTCAGTCGCTCAGTAGCTTCGAGCCGACGATCTGCGTCGACGCCGAGGTTCTGGTGTCCGCCTCGACGGACGGTTGCTCCGAATACGCCGAATCTAACCCCGGACACCCGGATGCCGCAGATACCAGAGGGAAGAGGGACGAAGCTTCAGGAGGAGGGTCCCAAGTGCAGGGTACAGCCGGCGGTCAGAATAGGAAGGTCCGGAACGACGGGCCCCTAGCATGCCCGCCCCCCGAGGTCAATGGAACGACTCTGGAGAGAGCGGTAAGTGCCAACGATTGTAATCTGGAAGGGACTATTCCGTCTGACGGAGGGGCAAAGACCAAAAATAAATTAGTGACGAAAGATTTTTATCCAAGCAGTATGGCCGCATCGTCCGCTGGGGCTACAGAGGGTCCTGAAAGTTTGGGTTTGTCGCACGAAGCGAGAATGGACAAGTTAATATCCAATGATTTCACTGTGATTGAGAATGTCCCATCAGAGGAGAGACATGGCAACGGCCCCTCTGCGCAGGGATCCGAGAAGGGTCCAATTAACGAGCATGACCGTCTTGACCTGGAAGGCCCAAACAATGGGATGCCGGAACCGAAAAAGGAGGATGGGCTACGGGGAAAACCTCCTCAAAGGACAGATGGGGACCCATCGAAGGAGGTCGCAAAGGGCGATGAATCGCTAGCTGCATCACTAACTGGTGAAGCAGAAAAACCACTTTCATCTACCGATCCTGGTCCTCGGCCCCTACTGAGTATCGACAATGGATCGCAGTGGTCTTTGTGGCGGTCCGATGTCACAACCTCAATCGTTTTGCACTGTTTGAATTTGGTTTGTGGAAATAATTTCAGCCGTCATTGAAAAAAAGAAAGTGGACAAAAAAAAAAATGCACGAATCCGACATCGATATAAGATCCAAAATAATTATATTTGAATGTATTCATACTGGTCAGACACCGTCATACTGGTCAGACACCGTCTTACTGGTCGGACACCGTCATACTGGTCAGACACCGTCTTACTGGTCAGACACCGTCATGCTGGTCCGACACCGTCAGACACCGTCTGTGATCTCAATTCTTAAAGAGATTGTTTCATTATCCTTTTTTATGTATATTTGAAAACCAATCGGGCAATGCTGTAGAGTGTATTAGGTACTGTGTGTGAAGAGAGCAAGCATATGCAGGTGGAATCGAGACTGGTATTGTTATATTATGGGATAGTATCCTGGTAGGTCTGGTAAGAGGCTAGGTACGACTGGGGACTTGCCCTAGGGGAATTTCTATGAGGCTTCAAAAAGATGTAGGCTAACAGAAAGTTCATGTTAATTAAATGCTTTAATCTTCGTCTCTTTCTCTTCTATCAGCTCCGGGATAGAATCGTTAAAATAAACAATTAAAACAAATTATGACATGCCCTAATGATTTACAACCTGTCGATTCGATGACTTAACATCTGCTCGAGGCTGCGGGTTCTCAGAAAAGTTCTCGTGCCAGGCCATGGTTACCGACTTCTGATTGGATTACTAGTATTTCTGAGCTGTGGGGGAGCCAATCACAAGTATACCTGGGCGTGATCTTGGGGGAAACTATCGTTATATGCTGCAATAATAATCCAGTTGGAACCTTTTTCACTTAACGCAGCTGTGAGCCGTCGTTCGTGTCTAAAACTGGTGGAACAAAATTCTTCTTGTGTTATTATTTTTGGTAGTGAGAAAACAGACGAGTGCAAGGGCGACTGACATCCTAATGTTCAAGCGATGATAAATAATTACTTATCATTTGACAAGTATATTGCATTTTCGTCTTGGTGATATTAATGTGCCACAAAAAGCTGTTTGCATTAATGTCAGTTAGTATCACTGAACTTCCCACTCCACCAACATCCCGTGACCGAGCGAGGAGGAAAAATCCCCGGCCGCATCTCATCGCTGGCTATACGAATTAGGTCGAGCGAGGAAACGGTGGGGAAAAAAAACTAAAAAACTGTCCTCGTTTGGTAGTTATAGAACCCCGTCAGATCAAAACCAACGAGCAACTTGCCTCTGAAACTCTTCCAGCTAGAGGTGGAAAGCTCAAACACCTGAAAAACTCACCGAAGGTGCGAAAATCTGATGCGTGCATAGTGTGTGCGAGAAACTAAAAATAAAGTAAAAATAAAATGTGACAGAGTGGTACTTTTCGATACCAATGCAATTCTTTCAGTGGCATGTTGATATGCATTGTGCTCCATAAAATCATGAATTTATATTGCCAGCCCTAATGATGAGAATAATATAATGAAAAGGGTTTAAATTGTCATTTTGTCTTATTTACCATACATAATAAGGTAATAATTTATCCTATTTTTATATATTTCCTGCTAAACATTTTTAATAATGTTAATGACGAAGCTGCTGCTGCAAGGATTTTTTTTTGTCATTGGGGGGTGGGGTGTTCCTCACCCTAGTTTTCCAAGTTTAAGCAATTAGCAAATTGGAAATGATGTGCAATCAATCCTATAACCATTTACTTTGATTCGACTTCTGAATTGAAAAGTTTGCGTAAGCTTTTTTCACCCTTTAATCGTTGACCGATTTGTTTTATATTAGTTTTTTTTAACCTAAACTTATGTATCAATTTTATTCAATCCCCTGATATCCCCTAAAAATGGACCATTGTGAGCATGAGCAGAACGAGGATGGGAGTTGGTTGAATCCAGACCGGACACCTTTTGGCTTTGCCGAACGGTTGAAGCCAGGCCGAGACCTTTTGGCTTGGCCGAACGAAACGCACTACTATATAACCTGAATGCAAACCGGGAGACAATACATTTCAGAGAAAGACATCGAAAGACAATATGCCATTTATTTCACACAAAATATTATACAACGCAAATCAAACTTTATAGAAGACAAATTATGACAAGCAACCTTTGACAAGTCGAGAGACCTGCATGGATACCTTTGTATTATATTTAGACATGACTATAACCCACACACAAAAGAAAGTGCAATAACAAACATTTGACCTGCAATCATTTAACACTCCTGAGAGTCACATTAGTGAGTCCAAGGACTTGACATGGATCAAGGCATCTTACAGACCTGGCAGGCATGGAACGGAACATTCTTCGCTGGCAAATCCAAGAGGCAGAGCAACATGAGGGATCGGGTTAACATTTGTGAAGAGACCTGGTCCAGATTTGGAGAGGGCCAAACCAGTCGCCTAACATACCAATGACAAAGTTAAAAGGCCATTGTGATTCTCAGTGTGACCTTCATTTCTCCCTTGCCTCGTACACGTTTCAGTTCAAAATGTTCACATCGCCAGAAACTGGCATGCGGGATACAGATTGTACAGAGTCTGGTATGTACGTTGTACAATGTAATGTACATAACATCGGGCGGGACCAAACCAGAACCCAGGAATTGGGAACGAATTTCGGGTAGGTGGACTATAACCACTAAATGTATGTACGCTAAATGTATGTACGCTAAATGTATGTACGCTAAATGTATTTTGATGTCTAGAACTTTTTGGATCTAGCAGTATTTTGCCATGTCTGGATCTTGCCATGTCTGGATCTTGCCATGTCTGGATCTTGCCATGTCTGGATCTTGCCATGTCTGGATCTTGCCATGCACGTAATGTAAGGCTACCTCGAATACAGTGTATGTACAAGTGATATATACTACACCATAACATATACTCCTAGTACGTAATTATCCTTTATTAAAGGTGGTCTTACATGAAGACTTCAAATATAGTGTATGTAGAAACTAGCCTATCCCCCTAACTTACACATACTCGTCGAGTCGACATGTGGTTATTATAGTTCCTTCTGTCACATAAATGTTTCATTAGTTAATAATCTGTTGAAAAATTTCTAGCAAATAGTAATATGAAAAATAGGAATGTCAAGTCTTTTTTTCCAGACTATACATATATATATATATAGGTCTACAAGAAATTATAAACATTATATAAAAGTTGCACCGAGTACATACACTACTTCTTAATAACGTTGAAGATGTTTCTTCTGAACTAACTGATATCAGCATTTACCTAGAAAATGGTCACATTTCGTCAAAAAAAATTCCTTCCCCCATAGAAATACCTGCTTCCAATAGGCATTATGGTCCGACTAACTATTACAGCAAAAAAATTATTGTACGCAATGCAGACAGACTTATACCATAGAAAAATACAATTGTGCTTAACAGTTTCTAAAAGATATCCTTTGTAAAACTTGGGTTTCAGTGCAACCCACTTTAAATCTGTTACCTTTTCCAGCAGATATACATTCTTGTAAATTCAACCCACGTTATACCCGTCTTATTTCTTTGAAAGCCTCGCAATGTTTATATGCTAACAAACCGTTTATATGCTAACAAACCAAATAAAAAAAAATATGGAACTATCTTACTTTTTCATTATATTACAAGACAGGTCTTTTTAATTCCTGCAGAAAATTTCCCCCCAATTGTTTATTTCACCCTTTATTTTGCTATTTGCTCTCAAATCAGAGTTTACCTCTCTGCTCCAACTATAAGCATAAACTTCCCCCACCCCCTCTGGCCAGCACCCAGCCCCTTTTTAAGCCCCTCTCTCTTAACTGCCAAGCAATCCTCTAAATGCTTCAGGAATTTGCCTGATCATTTCCCTTCTCTTCAAATAGCTTTCAACTTTTGCCAAAGAATTTCGACTTAAATTCAAACTATAAATTATATTATGGTATTTTAATAAAATAGAATCCTGAAAAAGATAGGAACCAAGACACTGCTTTGTGTCAACTTTTTATCACTATGCCAAAAACTATAAATATGTCCATGTTCAAATGTTGTATAGTACTTATTAGTAATAAGGATATTCTCTGGTTTAAGTTAATTAACACTATTGAAAGACCATCAATGAAATGAAATTTTTGCGAATTAGTATATATATATATATATATATAAGTATATTTAATTAATAACA
>JAODAG010126707.1:0-15133 GCA_027574785.1 Orphnurgus asper
ATAATCATCACTCACAAAGTAATATTTATTGTTAGTTTATTATTAGTTTTATTATTATTATTATGAATGGTAGCAGTACCTCTGCTACATTAATCAGATATTCACTTACTGTTTCTGTACGTTACGTTAATCAGATAATCACTTTCACATAATCATCACTCTCTGTACATCATTTCTGAGGGTGATAACCTCAACCAACCATGGTAATGAGTTCAACCTGGTGTACAGTAACTGTTCTATAACTTTGAGATGATTCAACTTGGGCAATTCTCTACCAATTTTCATAATTAGTATCCCTTGGGCAGACTTTCTCAAGGGTGAACTCTTCCAAGACAACAGGCAGGTCAAAGGTAGTCCCATGCTCAGTTTGCAAATTAACCAGTGTCAGTTCAGACACTATAATACTCAGGGAACTGTTACTAGAGGCAGCTCCCTGATATACTATTGCCAAGGGATGCATAGATTATAATGGAGATAATTTGCAAAATTAATTGCTGGGAGTAATTTGAAGAGAGAACAAAAAATTGGCCTATATATAGTGAAGGTAGTGGTGTGGATATAGGGGCTTATGATATGGTGAAAAATAGACAGAACTCTCTCTTTTGTATATTTTCAATAAGCACATGCATCGTAACTAAATACGGTATATTCCTCCTGCCATGGTTAATATTATTCCTCCTAATTAGTAAGGTTATCTATGCTGTTGTAATGAAAAAAATGTACTAGCTAAGTTTAACGTTACCTCAAAATTGGAAGAATTCAATTTTTATGCATATAATGCATATTCTAGTATCTTGCATGTTTATTTTAAAGTGTCATGCATACTTATTCTTGTCTATATTGCATGATAAGTAAAAGTAAACGTTTTCATGGCTATATGACCTGGTATACATTAGATTTTAAGCATAAAACTGGACAAGCATGAAATACAGATTTTTTGGGCTAACATTTTGTACCATGCGTGGCAGCAAAGTGCTTTATTAATATTGTCAAACTTTGAGGAAAAAATAACATATTGGTTTGAACAGGAACAGAATTACACACTCTGCTGAGCATATATATATAACGGCGAAGTGACACACAGTTGAACTCATAATAATTATGATAATCCATTTCCTATTGGAAATAAATGATTTATTGTGGACGTTTACCAATTAAAGTACTTGACAATTGATGCATGTTAGCGTCTGTATGTCTTACATTTTGCAATATATATGTAATTGGACTGCAATGTTTTGCACAAATGGAAAACGCCCACCTCTACATGACATGAAGGTGTCCAGGCTTAGTATACATAGGAAGGGTTTGTTGTTGTTTATTAGGTGATGGGCTAATTGGCTCCAGTGTTAATCCAGTATCCATCTTGGCAGGTTTATAAGTCCATGCTCTGTTGTTAACATGGGGGAGTGTTGTTTATATGTCTCCATAAATTATGTCACCCCTCCAAATTACCAGTACTACCTAAGTCCCCTGAGGGTATACTAAATCCTTCGTTGTTGTTTTATTTTTGAAAACCTAAGAGCTTTAGATAGGAGGCTTTATAGGTAGGAGGATTAGGTAGGATTAGATAGGAGGATTAGGGGAAAGGATACCAGAAAGGAATGCCGGAAGGATTGTCTTATCGTAACATGAAACACCGAACTGCATGGTGCTATATCACTTGCGATGGAAATTTGTTAGTTCTCTAGTTCAACCGTATATGCAGTGTTTGTTAGTCCTTCTATTTGATATTTCATTCCCAGTGCTGCTAAGTCAATATACTGCTTCCTCTTTCATTGTTTAGTAATTTCACGCTCTATTCAAAGTACCTGAAATATAAATCCCCTATTCATCGCAATGAGATACACTTTATTGTAATTATTATCACATATAGCCTGGCTTCATTGAATTGAAGAACAAAAGTGTCGGACAATTAACTGTACATGTATGCAGGTATATAGAGAATTGTAATTGCCACTTGAATAGACAACATATCTATATATATAGTCAGTGGGGTAATTTGAATGTAAAATTCCACGGTGGTATGTCTCGCTATACTTTTGCTTTAATACTGATGTATGTGAAGTGTAGGAGGGGTGTTCATTATAATTAGATGGGAGGTAAGACAACTTATAACCACGTTTTCCCCCTCGCTAGTCCATAACCATATTGATATATATTTATACCTGGGCAAGGATCAGTGTCAGCTTAATTTATTATTGCTAACAATCGCCACGATCATTTGCATCCAGCGGGGAAAAGGTGAGGTGTGTTCCTCTGAGAAACCGTTCGGAGGATCAAGGGGGCGTAGAAAAGAGCAGCGAGTATCTATATATATATATATATCGCAGAATAAACCGGCTCAGCGGATTGGAAATAAAACCAACATGAATTAGCTCAAAAGAATCTGCAGCTCCGGGCCACGCGAGGTGAGTTGCCTTATTAGTTTGAATACATAGTCGATTCTGAACTTGGATTAATCCCCTTCTCGTTTACCTATGTACTTGCTTGTGATTGTGATTTACTTGTGATTATATTTTTTAATTTTCTTACATACAACCACTATATATAGAGACCAGCTGCCTCTTTTGTTTGAAATTTTGTGGGCTCAAGCCAACGACAAGTGAAGTGACATGATCACTGACTGCAGCTGACCAAGGGGACCAAACAAAGGTCACTTTTTACAAAACTTGAACCCTGGTAGATATATCTTTTGAGTTTTATAAAAAAAAATTACAAAAATACGTAAAAAAAAGCTGACCATCGCCATACAAAAAAAAGTCCCTTTTTACAAAATTGAACCCTGATAAAAATCGTAGAGATACTGTAGTTTCCAAACTGATTGCCGATAAGTTTTGATCAATCCAAGAAGTAAACGGGTCAAGAAATTCAGTTAAACGCGATCAGTCTCGTATAATAACAAATATCGCCTACAATTTTCAAGGGTTTTTTATTATTATTTAAGCGGTGACAGAATTGTTACGCAGCGATTTTCGAGCAATTTATTACGGGCGATGCTCGACACGCCCAATGCGTGTAGACTCGTTTGTGCGCATGCGAAACGCAGTAAATAAAATCAATCTCTGTCGTTGATATATTGAACTTATAAGTGGCTAATTAATTGCCAGCATGGTATATTATCGACACGTGATGTGCATAGTACCATGCATGTTTAAAGAAACAACAACTGGGCAGCCAAAAAACGACCAATGTTTTTAATTTTTCTTCACTGCAGGCCAGGTAGCTTGTAGTATAATCGCTAAGTATTCTGTGCTAAATTAATTAAGTACTTGAAGAGTAGGCGAAGATTTTGCCAAGTACTTCAATGACTATACAATTAAATATTCAGTGCCCAGTACTCAAAAGACCGTGGATGATGACTATTCGCTAGTATTTGAATAACAAAGCTATAATAATAAAGCGGCAATTATGTTCAGTTCAGAATAGAGTTTTGTTGAAATTATTACGAGAATAATCACACCGATCACCACATTTCTTATACGTACTTTGATGTTGGTACGCGCGTATACATGTCTATATATGCCTGCTTTTTCAACTGACTTTTACCAGAAAACAAATTCGCGGAGAAGCGGGAAAATTAATTATTTACAGAACGTATTCCAATTTTTCTCCCTTCTATGATCGTACTACAGTTGTCATGTGCGTGGTACCCGGGTAGTAACTGGCGGGGTATATCGATACACTCCGGGCAGGCCGGCATCTGGGTAACCCGTGCAAATTAGTAACACTGACCTAATTACCACTCTATAGAATTGGGATTGGTATTCCCTCAGCCTAATTAATTATTATTTTTTTCATTATGTACTTAATTTGCATTTAAAATGTGTACAATAATTAATTTTCTTATTAAACAAATGCATTTGTATTTGGCTGAAATAAAGTTCCGAAAAACGAAAAACGAAACGAATGAGTATATATAGTTTTGACACATATATCAGCAAAACACACTTAAATGTATATTGATTGTCCTATACATGCATGGGCATTTTGAAGACAGAAATAAGCCTGAAATATGGCTTAATTAGAGCAAGAAATATGTGGAGAAATAATTAAGCATCAAAAGTTAAGTATGAAATTGAAGACCACTTATATTTATAACTGAAACTTTTTATGCATGAAAGTGAAGACAATGTACCTCTTTTTAGCTGAAAGCATGAAATTTTAGACTGAAGTGAGTTTCTGTATATATGTTTTATACAAATTAGGTCAATTAGGTCTCCAAAACGTTCCAATTCTGACCAAATTTAACGTTTGCATGGCCTAATTTCAGCCTTTACCATTAAGCATAAAATTTTCCACCTATTCCCTTGCTGATATATCTCGCTTCTTACCTGAAGCTATAGATGTATGTAGATTTATGAAGGCAATATTTTCACTGCAGGCTCATTTTCAATTACGACTCTTGAAATCTTGACATTTTGAAATTCTACCATTAATCTTAAAAAATATTCGTCAACTTTTGTTTTATTTCAGCAACATATTGGCCGGCCATACATGCGTGGCCTTTTTGAAGAAAAAAAAATAAGCACGAAAAATATTATGGCTGAATTAAGCAAGAAAGTTTGGGAGAAATAATTAAGCATTGCATAGTATATAGCATGAAATTGAAAACTGAAATAATTAAGCATGAAATTTTACGCATGAAGTTGATGGACAAACCTAGCATGAATTTGAAGACAACGTAATATACCATAGCTGAAATAAACTATAGCATGAAAGTTATAAGCATGAATTGTTTTTTTTTTTGTGCATGTCTATAACTTAAGTTAGACAGAATTTTTTTGAAGCATACAAAAAATCGTTCAAATTTTTACCCAAACCTTTTCATTGGTTTTTCAGCATGAAATTTCCAGCTACTGTGTACTCCTCTACCCAGCTACTATAAACCTCTCTATATACCCAGCTTGTTGTATATCTCTCTACCCAGCTACTATAAACCTCTCTATATACCCAGCTTGTTGTATATCTCTCTACCCAGCTACTGTATACCTCTCTCTACCCAGCTACTATATATACCCCTCTACCCAGCTACTCCGCTATACTCCTCGTATACCCCACGTATACCCCACGTATACCTCTCTTCTTATTTACATAAAGCTACACTACATGTTTATAGATTTACAAAGCCAATATTTTCCCTCCAGGCTCATTTTCAATTGGGACTCTTTTCACACATTTTGAAATTCAGAACTGGTAGTTCAGTTCCACCATACTTCATCTTATATACCCATTAATCTTAAATTATTCATCATTTCTTGTTTTATTGGAGAAACGTTCGTTGTGATGACAGAAAGTACAATTAGCCTACTATCTTTACGAAAACCCATTTGGGTTATCGCGGTTGTACGTAGTACACACTCTCGGAGTAAGAACATTCGAAGATCTCTATGATTGTAGTGCCAACATTTAAAGGCTGGTTTAATATAAAATCACTTTTTCTATACAACCGTTTATACTGTATTTTCTAACAAATTTTCTGTACGAATCAAAATGCTAAAAGAGAATCTACTTTTCATATGTTCATTAGCACACACATTTGTGAAAAATAGATATCTTTTCAGCCATCTCCATTAAAAAAGAACAATATTGTGTAAATACAATCTGGAATAAATAATTATAGCGTTGATAAGTGTTGCTTGGCAACAAGAAAAGTGGACCACCTAGCAATTATAGATTGCGTTGTGAATCAATTAGCTTTGCGTGGTCACTCACATATGCAAAAGTTTGTTTAATTTTATGGAGAAAATCCTTCAAATACCAAGTTTCTATTTCTAATATATGGCCTAGCTCGGCCTATGTTTGGCTAGCTATATACACCGGTGTTTGCCAGGATTAGTTCCCCTCCCCCCCCAAGGAATAATGTATCTATGTCATAATTCCTTCTTCATTTCCTAGAAATGAATGATGGCTTGCTTATCTTCGCTTTGCCAGTATTTTTTTTTTTTTTCCGCTTCCGATTCCGTCGAAGCGTAGCAAAGCCGACGATCGATTTAGCATGCGAGCTTCTCTTGCAAATCAAGAATTAAACAAAACCGAGAAAAGAAATTAATGGATCAAAGACACCGAGTCTTGTTCGTACGTTCATTATATACTGCTGGCCAGATGTTGTTTTACTACGAGAATCGTTCAGTTAATTGCCACGGTTCAATTATCTAGGGAAAATAAATTTTGGTGGTTTACATATATATATATATATATATATATATACATATATATATATCATCGATTGTTTTACTGGTAAAATAGTTAAATTAACATAAATAAATAGCTATTTGGGATTTCTACCCTATAGCTCCTCCGAGGCCCTGTGTAGTGTAGTAGGGGCCAGATGAAGTTTGGAGGAAGGGCTTGAGCCATCTGGCCCTTCCCCCAAACTTTTTGGATGTATAAAAACATATATAAGACATTTGTAAGACATGATAATAATTAGTAATAATAAACATCTTCACGCACTCTTGTGTCCATTTCTGAATGTGTATGAGGTTAATCGTAACATTAACTTATCTTCATCTTCAATTGCCTGTCAAGATGGCAAGTTATTGCGCACATTTATGGACATGCCGCCGTCCTGGTATCTATAGTTTAATCATCGAATCATGTAGGCCGACGGACGCTGAATTACTGTTGCAAGTCTTTTACGAGTCATTGGGTTGTCTACTTTACGTTTGTATACCTAGACACTTGATTGTGTGTATATAGTCTTCGACAAATTGACATGCATCAGGTGATTTATCGATCATCCTGGCTATATACATATACATTAATGATGACGTGAATTCACACTTTGAAAAATGGAATGTGTTAATTTATATGGCAATTAGCAACATCGTGGGGATTTTGCAGGGTAAGGTAATTCAGTCTTTATATTTGAACAATTACTTTGAACTTTACATTGCAACAGATTAAAGACTGTAGTGACAATTGTTTATTTTACAATGCACCCTCCTTACCTATATAGCTGTCTCCTATACCTACTGATGTGCTATACCTAGCTATATCATGTGCTATACGCTCGCTGATAGCCCTATGTAACACCGAATAAATACCCAGACGGCGCTCCCTGCGACTGCCATTTTTAAAGTCCCAGACCGGACAATCCACTGCCCATGGCTTCCTCCGAAAACCTTTCACATTAATGCAAGGTGTAACCATGCAGTATAGAGACAAACCTCTGCTCTGGTACATTAGCATGCAAGTACACTGTGTGTATCAAAAGAGAGAGAGAATTTGAATTGAGGTACTACTTGGTTACCAAACGGGGGTCATGTGCCCCCTTGGAAACAATCGCTTTTGTGAATCCTTTCGGCAATATCCCTGGCCATTGATCCCCTCCCTCCCTCCTCCTCCGTTCAATATTGGAGTGCATTAATTCGTGTCGATGAACCGTAAGCAAATTCCTCGCCTCTTCTTCGTCAATCCCCCCAGATATAGAATGGAACAACCCCACATGCTGATGACCACCAGGCTATCGCTGGAATCCACCACCACCACGGCGTCTACCAGCGGTTACTCCAGCATCTCCTTCTCGTCGTCCCTCGAGGACCAGCACTCCTCCGAGGCCAACGACGAGGACACCTCGCAGAACTCCAACCTCTCCTCTTCGTCGCCCGGGCCGCCCAGGGAGGTGGACGACTCCGCTCCCCGGAGGGCGGTCGCCGCGGGGGAGCTGCCGCCCTGCGCCGCCGCCGCCGCGGCAGTGGAGCGCCGCCTGGCGTCCATGGAGCTGTCGCCCGCGGAGGCCAAGCACAAAGCGGCGCACGAGAGCAGCCCCAGGACCGGCCGCCCCCTGCCGAAGTGGGACACCTGCGACAGCGAGGACTCGGACAGCGGAGGGTACCCCTCCCCGCCGCCGCCGCCCGGCTCCCATCACTGGGAGGCAGGGGAAGCCACAGAGGAGGATGACATCAGCAGTGAGTAGAGGAATTCATATTCGTCACTGGATTTATTTTATAGCAGCTGTTCCATTTTTGTTTTATTGTATGATGTGATACAATGTGATAGAGGAGGCACATGAAGCTATAATGCATACTTTTCGCCAACAAGTTTGGAGGAAATCAGAACGTCGTGGCTTTCAAGGAATTATTCGTGAGGGGCGGGGGGGGGCCCGGAGCTGGTGCATATTCAAATTTGTCGTCCGATGCACCACCTATAGCTTCAACGAAATGATGGTATTCGTACAAGCGCATCGAGAGCAGAAGGGAGATTTCATTTGCGTCTCTCCTCTTTTTTCCATCTGCAGAGTGTCTTTCAAACATGTGTCTGGGGACCCCCGTGACCAAAATTAAGAGGCAGAACCGGACTTCCGTCAAGACCCTGTACCTGGACTCGAGTCGTACGTCTATCCGGTGGAAACCCTCCAAGAAAGGAAACAAGGCTAAGAGTGAGTGCACGGTACAATGGAAGACGTACACAAATAAGATACGGGTTATGTGGATTAGGGGGAACAAGAGGCCACCATAATTGGGGATCAAAACTGGTGAATTCATTTTAAATTTAAATGTCTGTCGATAGCGAGGGCAACCTGCACTAACCCCCCCCCACCCCCTCCCTCCCGAGACTGTGACATAGCGTTAATTGGCATAAGTAACTATAATTAACTCGATAATGTATACTTTTTTTCAAGCAGTGAAACTTTAGAAATTAGTATCTATCTCGTTGCCTCTCCCTTGTTTTTTGTTAAACAGTACAGCACTCGAGATATCTGCACAAACGTTATTTTATTTAACAAGTTTAAGCCGTCTGTATGATCGTCTAGTTGTGCTGGAGAGGGGACCCATCGAGCTGACTTTGCACAGTTTTTGTTAATCAAGTCGTTAGTTCTTTGCTGCGAAGGGGCAGCCGACAGACTGAAACAGCTGTGATATTTGCAGCTTTCATCCTCCATTATCCAGCCTATAAATTAAAAAGTTACGTATATGGTGAACGTAATAAATATATATATATATATATATATATATGCAACCCTGTATAACCATCGTGGCATCGTGGCAGTATAAGGTATATTATAGTGCTGCGGAAGAGCGTCGTCCTAAACTGGGAAGATTATTGGAGGTGCATGACCGGAGACTCGGTTTGAACCCTGAACGAGAGAAAACGATGACTGACAAAATTAGGGATCTGGCAGTTTTTGGGGAAGGTCATGACAATAATAATTAAGGGGTCACAAAAACCTCCGTTATAAGTTAACATGTTTTCGATTGACTCTCATTCAAACTTGGGAAGTTATAATATTGACCTATTACCTCTGTAAATGAATTCATGAAGACTATGGTGATCCCTTTCAATGATGGTAACATTTCAGAATACTCCCCTACCTCACTTTAGCTCCCCCTCCAATCATTCTATGCTAATATGGTTTATCCCTATATCTATATTTAGACTATGTTACATATCTCTAATCCCTTAGCCTATCGTTTCTCTCCTGTGGTCATATTTCATGGATATATTCTTCAAAATTTATATATTTTTTATTAATATTATTTTTGAATTTTTTTAATGTTTTATGCTAATTATGCCACATACTTGCTCGCACTATGAGCTGGCAGAAGGCTGTGTCCTAGCTCTCTTGTTATTTTCATATGTTCATTTTCAATGTTTTACCATAAATTTGTTTATACTTTTAAATCTGTCGGATATATTATAACATAACACTACATATAAATTTGTTGCCAAGAAAGGAGTTATTTCTTGGGATATTCAAGAAAACGGGTCTGCACGCAAGCAGTTTTTCCTTATTCCTTCTTGGTCCGGTTTTGTCTACCGATGCACACCGTAGTGTACAGTTCAACCAGCTGGATGGAGTCTTGCTTCTGTAAGCATGGATGGGCACATTTCCAGTACTGTACACACATATCCCACAGGCTATATGTTTAAAAAACTAAAAAACAGCCGGGATGAAGGATCTCTCGGTTTATCCGTGGTTGATGAACAATCGAGTCGTAGAGAATTCTAAAGGACTGTAAAGAAGAGGAAAACGAGCCGGTCTTCAGACTGACGGAGCCAGAGTCCATATGGATAGTCATATATATATATATATATATATAATAGCTTACAATCAACACAAATTTGTCATCATTTATTAAATAAGATTTCAAACGTAACATATTGTAGACGTGTGCAACGCTATCGACGGCCTTCCCGGTGGCAAATATAGGCCACTGAGCGAATGGTGGACACGCATTAAACCGAGAGAAAATCCAATATCACACTTATAATCAGCAGACTCTGATAACATACTTGTAGCGTGTCATATGGGAACATGTCGTGGGAGCATGTCGTGGGAACCTGTCATTGGAACATGTCATATAGGAACATATCGTGGAAGTATCTCATGTGGTAACATGTCCTGGAAGGATATCATATGGGAACATGTCGTGGGAGCTTGGGTATGGGAGTATATCGTATGGGAACATGTCATATGGGAACATGTCGTGACAGCATGTAGTGGGAACATGTCATGGGAACATATTGTGGGAGAATGTCCTATGGGAACATGTCGTGGGAGTATATGTCATAATATATAATATGTATCATCTTGATTGCCTCATTAACCATGAAGTCACCAACATTTCAATATTAATTTGTGCCGCCGATTTGAATATAATAGACCTTTGTTGAATATATACCCTTGGTCTGCACTTGTCCTTGACTTTCTAAAAAGGTTGGTCAAAAGCAAATTAATCATCAAACGTGTGCAGTTTTATCGGAAAATATTAAACCTTAGTCGGCTGTCCCCTCAGTGCATGAGATCAGCTCTTTACTATTTTACCACCAGCATATTGTATACCGAGGAAATCTGCTCAAAAGTCAAATCGTACAGTCATCATTATTGATTGCAGACGATAACAATAATATTGGGGCTAAAATATCAGATAATCCAAATATCCAAATCACGTCAATCAAAAGAATCACGAATCGTTTTGTCTCCCAACTTTACATTGCTGCCGCCACCACACGTTACATGCGATGAAAAACTATACACTTTTGAATCCGGAGAACATATTGAAATCTTTTAACCCAGTTTTGAGCATATATAATTACAACTAAAGATTAGTCACACGTGGAAAGTTAGTTGACGACCTGCACACAGACACTTTGAAGCCGCGGTGCGAAGAACGTTGCAGGGTACGACAATCGTCGTAAAGCCCGTCTCGGGACCGTTCCATTGTGTAAAGGGGGACAGCGAAGTAGAAACGCTGCGGAAAGTAACCAGCCTGATCCACCGGTCATTCACGTGACCTAACTCCCAGTTTGTAAATACGCTGGATAACAATGTTGACTGGCGAGATTCTCTTTGGTCGAGCAGAATATAGAAAAAAAGTTCATATCTTTCCTCTTAGACTAACCAGTCACATCAAGTCTTATATATTGCAAGAACGATGATTTTGTCTAGTTTTTTTATTTAGAATGCGAACTAAATTTGATTGGCCGAGTGACGAAGAGTTGCCGTTGAATCGATTGCAATGACACCCCTCGGTTTGATTAACTTTAGATCCAATTTTTCCTTCGACAATTTAGAATTTTAAACTAAACAGTGTGGATGTTTTTTTGTCTCTCCAAAGTAGTGCGTTATTTTTCCGAAGCAGGCAATGGTGTAAAGTTAGTGTCGTTCGAAAGCAGACTATTTTAATCTTTCGAATGCCATGCGGACATATTCAAATTACCAGGGGTCACTGAGTGGTTCAGCAATGGTTGAAGTACGTATTAAGGATTGCATACTTTTCGCAGTTATGTTACTGCGTTAAATGCTGTGGTTTGACAGCAGCTGTCGAGCAGATGCGCGCACATTTTCTATATGATTGCCCCCCCCAAAAAATAGCGATGTTTTAATAAAAATAAAAATTTAAACAGTCGACGACGGTATACTAGACAAAAGTAATGTATCTGGCAGATGCTGGATTTTCCAAAAGGAAATGATTTTGGAGTTAGGTGTGTGGTAATGATATGCAAAAAAATGTAACTTCAAATTGGGGAAGGGGTTGCATGACCCCCTCCCTCCTCTGGAACCACCTGTGTTGGTTTGATTTTTGACTGATTTACTGATTTATATACGCATTGTTAAAACTAACTGTAAGTATATATTTCTTTTGCCAAAAGCAATAAAAATCATTTCATGTTGTTATAGTTTCGAAGGTATCGTAAAACCCTTTTGCACGAAATTCTTAGGATCATTTATCGACGAGTTTTATCGCTTAACCTGCATGCATCGTGTGGATGAATTATGTTCAACTTGGTACTGTATCTTTCAATGGCTAACAATATTCACACGTATGCTTTGGTGAAACTGCGTTTAAAACATCGTAATGATTTTATTACCTGCCGCATTCAGCCATTGTAATTTAAATACAACCCATTGGTCTGGACTATCTGTTAGTTCTCATAACAATCAACCATTTTTTTCTCCAGTCTAGCTAATTCACCACAATTAATGAATGGAAAATTGCTACGATTTATGGCACAACTTTGTCGTCTGACGTTATCAAATGTGATCGGACGAATGTACCACTCCGATCATTTCAGAAAATTTCAAACTATAAGTAATTATCGTAACTATTTTTTAGGGAATCTTACTTTCACTGTGACGAGAGTCATAATATTTCACTGTGACAATAGACTATTGTTTGTTTTCATATGAGTTAATTTTCCTTTGTTTCTGTTTTATTCCAACCGTTTTTACTAAAACATTTTTTTTTGTTCCCATCATATGTTATTAATAATATTGTTACGTCTCGATTTACCACCTGTTAACTTATAATGTGTACATAAAGAGACGTAAGTTTCAATTTGAATTGGTTTTACCCCAAAATGTGTATATATTGTATTACGAATGTCGTAGCAACTTTTCTAGAGGGAAAGGTTGACAAAAATTTGAAACGATTCAAATTCATACGAAACTTTGGATCGTGTTAGAAGTCAATTTTCAAATATATATTTGTATGCTTTATCCTTAATCAAAGAATATCGAACTATGACCCGTTAATACCGTTGTCTCCATTTTTAAACGCCCCCCTCCTCCTCCGCCCCCCCCCCGCAGTATCGTTGCGGGCGGTCAGGGAGGTGAGAGAGGGCGCCAACACGGAGGGGTTCCGGAAGTACGTGATGTACAACCACCAGAACAACGACGTCAGCTGCTTCTCGGTCATCCACGGGGCCGGCTGGGAGTCCATGGACATGGTGACCGACTCCAGGCACGAGTGCCGGGAGTGGGTCCGGGGCCTCCGTTACCTGGTCTGCCAGCAGCAGGAGGAGCTGGAGAAGGAGGAGGCCGACCTGCTACGGGACAAATATCCTTTTTTCGATTCGCGGATGAACCCCCCGCCTCTTGCTCCCGCCTCTGCTCCCGCCTCTAAATTGGTGGGGGGGTGGGGTGGGAAAACAATTTGCATCCCGCGCATGATTGATTCCATCGTTGATTCCACTCGTACTTACTCCAAATTTATTTAGAGGCTTCCGGTGTGTGGTAGCTAGGCTACGCGTGTAAACGCGTGTCTCGGATTCTCCTATGGTCGATTCCGGAGGTCGATGTGGACGTCGTAGATGTTTTCATACGAAACCCCTTTATAGAGTGGGAAACAGCGACTGCAGGGTATAGATGTCCCTATGATTCTGTTGATTACTTACTTTGGATGGTGTTGTATATTGTCTGGTTTTGGAGATGCACGCGGTAGTATACAGAACCCACGCGAACTTGTCTGTGCATGCGATGTACCCTATTTCCTTTAGTGCGTTTTTTTTTTCCGGTTTGAAACTATTACCAAACGTGGAACCACTGGTTATGTAGTCGCAATCGAACTCGGCCTCGTTAACTCCTGAAACAATGGTCAGAAATAGAGAGCTATGTTAGAGCTGGTGTAGTTCCTCCACAATCATCCCAGAGGTTATGAACTGAACTATCATAATCAGGTTTCTTCATAAGCCTATGAGGCTTCCTAACCCTTATAGTGTGGTCTATAACTTTTCGGGACGTCTTCCTTTGAAAGATGTTAGCATTTAATTCTTTCCATCTCTGCCAAACCAGTCTAATCCAAAAACGAACAAAGCCGCTAACCCAGAGTTAATGCAGAGTTGTAAAAAACACATCCTGCTTGCCATAAAATAGCCCACACTCTTCAGACGAATCCTCACCACGACTACCGTCTTGACGATACCAACATCAGCCACCAAGGCTACATATGCTGGCTGGTTGTGGCTCTTGTTGGTTTATTGTTTTTTTTTGTTTTTTTTTCTTGCCTAACCTGAATCGTTCACACTTGTTGCCACCAATTTTCCACGAAATTGTTGACGCAATGATCCAAAGGGAATGTGTACCCTAAATGAACGTAGTTCCAGGGATCGTAAAGCCCCCGAGGACGACAGAGATTTGCACACCTCATGCCCGAGCTCATCACGTCCAACTTCCGATCCAATTTCTGTCGGTTAATTATTCTTGCAAATTTTTTAATATTTTCTAGTCTAATTTACGGACGTACGCCTGGGAGACCCCGAACCGACAATATACACGACGTCTCTATCTGCAGTGCGGGATTAGACCCAACTGCCCGCGAAACGGAACGCTCTCGACCGAAAAGATCCGTCGCATGCTAGCAGAGACCACTCTATATACTGCCGTTCCATTAGATGAGTATTGACCCATGGGGATAGACTCCTCCGACAGGTGGAATTTTAATAAGTCCGTACTCCGTATACCGATATCGTGAGAGAAAACGAAAGTTTACAATACAGCAAAAGTCCAAAACTTAAGTCGTTTGGCACGAACAAACCAAAAAACCCCGCTGGCTGTCGCGGATTTACGAACGGTAGACCTGTACCAGACCCGGCAGATGAGTTAGGACTCGATTAATATCGGGGGTTGGGGAAGGGGAAGAAAGTCCTAAGCTAAGAACAAGCTATACGCTGCAGGCTGCAGTACAAAAAATATGTAAACGATAGTAGTTTGCAATATAACCAAAAACCAGAGTAATTAGAGGCAAGTTAGATTGGTTAAAAGAAGTTATAAAGAAAGGGGTAACAATATAATAAGATTAATAACAAATAAAATGGATCTCATAGACTAAGATTATGGATCTCATAGACTGTAAGAATATGGATCTCATAGACTGTAAGATTATGGATCTCATAGACTGTTAGAATATGG
>JAODAG010126929.1:2483-15121 GCA_027574785.1 Orphnurgus asper
CAGGGAGAAATTCATTGGAATATAGAGGTTCATTGAGAAATTAATTGGAATATAGAGGTTCATTGAGAAATTCATTGGAATAATTATAGAGGTTCATTGAGAAATTCATTGGAATATAGTAGTTCATTGAGAAATTCATTGGAATAATTATAGAGGTTCATTGAGAAATTCATTGGAATATAGAGGTTCATTGAGAAAGAGGTTAATTGAGAAATTTGGAAGAGGGGGAGAAGGGGAGGGGGTTCAGCTGCCTTCGTCCGCCTTTGTATTATTTAATTTGCTTGTTTTGTGTTGGGTATACAACAATGTGGAGAGGGGGGAATTGTATTTATATTTCAACTTACCTAAACAGAAAACAATGCAAGGCACACTTAATAGCTATAAAGTTAACCTCTTTTGACTGGAATGTTCTAGCAAGATCTGGTCATACTGTAGGAAGTTACACATATTGATATAACCCCCTCAACCCAACAAGAAATATGGGAGAACAGCTCCATTTTGTTATCATTTATTATCCTTAATCTTAGGAATGAAAAGTTTAGCCAAGCCTCGACAAACGTTTGTCCCTCAATCTCAAGTTATTATATATACTGCAGGGCCGGATTAAGCATTTCGTGGGCCTGGGGCTGGACTTTGATAAGGGGGCCAATGAGATGTGTGAAAACGTCATTTAAACTTATGATTAAATTGCAACTTTCCTTGCTTTTGCCTTTGCGAATTTGTTGATTACATCCAGTGTGTCAATTTTGTCATGAATTTTGTTTTCGATACAAAGGACGGATAAGGCATATAAGCGGCGTTGATTCATGGTTATCCGAAGGTGGTTCTTATCTATGTTTAGTAATGTAGAGGAGCAATCGTCAGAGCAATTCGATATCATGATCGAGGCACAAGTACATTCGTAATGCAACAGATACATTAGGAAATGAAGAGGTCAACGCCAAATTGATGTAATAGTAAAAAACACTGGTTATATTTAAATACGGTTATATTGAGCGACTATTGGACCAAATTTAGTTTTACTGCCAAATATTACTGCCAGTATTAGGCAGGCCTACTTAGTTTCAAAAACGAAAAGTGCATAACATAGACATAAAATATTTTTCCCATGTTGCGCTTGTGGTCCAATTTTTTCAGTTGGCCTGGGGCCCAGCCCCCTCAGCCCCCACCTTAATCCAGCGGTGATATACTGTATACCATACTTCTAAACAGCTAAATAAGCAGCAGGAATTGTCACGTAACATGGAGAAAGACTGCCAAATAAATGTGATGTGACTGCATGTGATGCAAAGGAGATCGAGTGCATGACATCAATTTATTTACATTCATGACTTTGCCACAGTGATTTGCTATTTGATTTGATATTGAGCGACTATTGGACCAAATTTAGTTTTACTGCCAAATATTACTGCCAGTGTTAGGCAGGCCTACTTAGTTTCAAAAACGAAAAGTGCATAACATAGACATAAAATATTTTTCCCATGTTGCGCTTGTGGTCCAATTTTTTCAGTTGGCCTGGGGCCCAGCCCCCTCAGCCCCCACCTTAATCCAGCGGTGATATACTGTATACCATACTTCTAAACAGCTAAATAAGCAGCAGGAATTGTCACGTAACATGGAGAAAGACTGCCAAATAAATGTGATGTGACTGCATGTGATGCAAAGGAGATCGAGTGCATGACATCAATTTATTTACATTCATGACTTTGCCACAGTGATTTGCTTTCAAATGTATAATTACTTCAGGAGTATATAGCTCACCGTTTTGAGCTGCTTCAGAAGGGACCCGGGCCTTTAGGAAGAATTTCTTCTCTCGGAAAATTGTGGATGAGTGGAATATAGTCTGCATGCCTTTCAATATAGTCTAAAAAAGAATGCTCTTGTTGGGCACTTTCCAGTGTGGTAAACTTTGATATCTATTTGGGTTCCAGAGTCCTTGGCTTTCAGGGTCATTTTTATGAGGATGCTTGTCTATAGCTTCCATAACACTTACCTTACTAAAAAACTAAATTACTAATTGTATCAGTCCTAAAGTTATAACCTGAGTTTGTTGTTTATCCATCATTGCAGTACATGAATGTCTATATGAATAATCCGACTGACTGGAGCCCTCCTCTACAATGCAATGTACGAATTTTGAAGCTATTGGGAATTCTTTTTAACAGCAGCATATCCTATAGTACTTCTATAGACAATGATTCATTAATAACTATAAATCTCTGAGGCTGTTTCTCGACTGGAATGTTCCAGCATTCCACTCATACCTCTATCTGGACATTGCACATGAAATATTGAGCCACTCAGTTGCTCTTTGAACCAGCATTATATAATTAAACTGATAAGTCTATGGTTCTGCTCACATTGTGTATATACACATATATATATATTTACATATATTTAGACATATAAATTTAGTTTTATAGCTCAGGGAGGTGCGATCAGGCTATAAATATCAAATCTGATGGCTCTGATACACCCACGAGTCGTCCATGTTTCATTGACGACGTTATCGCGGCCGTGGCATATCTCACCTCGTCGGAGAGCTAAACAATCGGGGTGTTGGACTCAGCATGATGTGTCACTTATCCCCCGCACGATCAAGCTAGTCAAGATGCCTTTTTACCGATCGAGATGCGAGATGACTGTTGCTAGAATAAAAGTTATATGTCGAAATTGATCGAGCTACAGGACTTATAAAGCAGACCTATATGCTTTGGGATCGGCACAATGATATGAGAGTGCATGGCGTCACCCGGATGTAACATGACGATTTTGAATAAGTTAAGACTACTCGAGTCGTGTCAATTGTATTGAACATTGCAGTGACCCAAGTCATATGACTCATTACTGACTCATTACTGGGTTTACTCACCTGAACCTTAAACATATAGGTAAATCAGTGGATGAGGATGGGCACTCGGTGGCTGATTTTGTCGCAATTTTTGTGTATAAACAATCGCTGATCATTGTTGAGTCATCACGCAAACACTGCATACGTAGCTTGGTATGTTTTTGCAAGAAGGTACATATATATACTGCCAATATTTCTGAAAATAAATGCAGGCATACGCCGCTGTATCGATCTATCAAAGTAGCACCAAAATCTTGATAAAAGATACGCGTACTGTTCAGCAACTAACTGCATTGTTAGCAGTCGTCGAGCTATCCACGAAACAACTTTCTAAAAGAAATATTGTACTGGTAGCTAAATCTGCAATGTTAAATAGGCTAGCCTACCAGTATGACCTAACGCTAAATTACATAGGCTATACACACATATTATTAACAGTTCGGTACACGCACTGCAATGCTAACTTGTATTAGTAATGCACCACGTAGCTGGGAGAAAAAAGGTACACAGGAGTGCGTAAACGTTCACGAGAAGAACCAATTTTTATTTTTCCTACTAGGGAGTTTGCTCGTACAATCGTAGTTCGTCATTAAAAAAAACGCCAAACACTGCAGTCAATGAAGTTGATACATAAAAGTTTACCAACCATCAAACAAGAATGTTTTTGCAAGCTCTAAATACAGAAATTGTCAGAATACTATCGTACGAACCAGGCGCCAAACGTGGGGTAAAAATAGCCAGGCTTAATATAGCTTTGTATAGCTTTAATATAAGCTTTGTTTGTGGAGCCTCCGGACAACAATACAAAACTGATTTTTTTTTTTTAAATCGTAGCGTTAATTTGTTAAAATATTGTTAAAATCTGTAATGGAAGTAAATAAAAACCAATAATTAATTAAAATAACAGAAAAGTTACAGAACCCAAGTTAGACGAACAAAATGGCAGATCCAGGGGGGGGTAACAAAGGGCCCCACAGAGATGTGCCAAGAACTACATCAAAGCCCTTTATTTGTATTATAAATCCACTCATGTGACCCCAAATGAGATCTGTGGTGATGACAAAAAGGCCCAGGAAGTGTCTTTTCCTGCAATCTATAAGGATATTCTCATACGCTGCACGCCAACCAATGGTCGCGCTCCGCTTACTTAGTGTACGATTACAAAACTGTTATGCAAAATGTTCAAACTGCTATGAACTAGTTTTTGAGGCACTAGTTTTTGAGTGAATAAGTTTCAAATATTGCAAGGAAGAAATTCACTAATGGAGAAATTATTGCATTAGATGACCCTTTCAAAGTACAAACTGTATTGTCAAAAGTTATTAATAATACTATCAATTAATCACATCAAATTCTAGACTAAAATTCCAGTTAAACCATCGCAGCACAGTTTGCTTTGGCCAAGAAATCATTCCCTAATCATCAACAATTTAATGCAGCTCTCATATTTCACTGCCTCAACAAGATAATTTACGTTAAAATATTATAATATACTATATTATAGGAAACATGTTTGTAGTTTGAATAGCTATATAGAGCAGTTATAAGTTATTATATATTATATATATAATATATTATATTATAACATAATATGTACAATGTACCGTATTATATTATATTATAATATATTATAATTTATCATAGGCCTATTATAATATATTATAAAATAGATTATAAAATATTATATTATATTATATTGTATCATTTAATTAGATTAAAAGAATACATTCTTATTAGGCAACATGCTTGAAACATTATTTTGTAATATATTTTATTACAATAAATTATGTTATATAAATTTATAAGAAGATTAAAAGAACATATTCATAATAGGCAACAAGCTTGTAGTTTGAACAGATACACAGAGAGCGGCACAAGTTACTGCCAATTTAGTACAGCCTGCTAATCAGTGTGGAACAGCATTCATAGATCCCATTTCGCATCTGTTACATTATGAAATATTATATTATAAGATTAAAAATAATCTATTCATATTAGGCAAACATTATATTATACATACATTCAAGTACAGGCCCATTTACACCAATAAAGTCCTAAATGGCATCCCATACACCCTCACCAGAACCCTCAGAATGGCGATGAGATGGACCATTAATTGAATGGATATTATTATCTAATTTGAATAACAGCAATATCTCACAGGGCCTCATTGGACCTAATCCATCACCCTCAGTCAGTTCGATTGTCCGAGGGACCTATGGTTGACCGCTTTCTCCATTCCCCAGTCGTCTGCACCTTCGTCAATCGTCATTCGAAGGAGCCACTCTACACCACCTGGCCTAGCTTTTGTGAATAACTTTTAGCTAGTGTCCCACCTCTGGTGTAAAAGTTAGGTAACATTATACGAGCAACATGTCGTTCAAACATACGGGGCCTCAATTTAGTGCTGTGTTGCTCCCGAGTGGGATTTAGCTACACTTAAGCGATCCTGAAAAATACACTAATCAGTAGGATTAACGTCTAGCTCGTTTCTTTTCACGACAAACTTAAGTTGAAAAGGCAGACCGAGAGCCGGGGCTATCTTCCGACTTTACTTTTCCTCATTTCAAACGGATAGATATTCTGCGAGTTTGCCCTCATTTCTTCCGTTGACAGTAGAGAATGTAATAACCTTACAGCTTTCTCATCAGTTAGTTAATGCGACAGAAAATAAGGACGAGATGGGGGGACTGCTACTGTATTATTATATTATGCCAGATGCTAGACCACAGTAATATAAGGTGATGCATATTGTATACAAGGTAAGGGTGTACGTGCTGTAAATTATGCATGTTTATGCGAAGCTTTTAACAGCATGCTGAAGTGAAACTTATATTAGCATGTTACCGTACAATTTCCAATTTCCAAAGTTTTCAAACAGGGCTCGCTCCTTTAAATTAATCCTGAAGTGACCTAAACACCGAGGAAGCTGACTGAGATATAAATAAAAACAAACATGACAAGCAGAAAGAGCCAGGCAGCTACAGCTGATCTCAAGTGAGTCATAGACTTCCTAAATATAATTTCTGATGTGAAACTGTTTACCCTTTGTCTTACAAATAATTGACAATTATTTTCAGAGAGCAGGGAGGGTACTACATATCTACATTTGCAATGTTTGTAAAAATTTCACAAGAGAAATCTACATCATATTCCTGACCAATTCAGTTTATATAGTTATAGCATTTATTTTTTTTGGGGGGGGGGGAATTCTCTGCCCCTGTAAATACAAAAAAAAATCCAAGCACATCAGACACTGGGAAGTTGCAAAACTGTAGTTTCAGTTTTACACTGTAAACAGAAAGACCTCCCTCTATTTTACAAGAATCTTTTTATCTCAGAATTTGTCATGAATATAGAGGGGAGGGAGGGGGGGGGGTCTCTAAAATTACATAGGCCTATGACAATGGTTGTGGGATAAACAAACTGAGTGTAAGTATTAGTGCCTATAAACAAGTAAACTAGAATTTGCCAAGAGAGCTAGCTAGGTCTGTTGGTTCACATGCCATGCACCAATATACCCAGCATTTGTAACCTAATGACATAGAATCTTAGTGGGCGGGCTGATGTTCAGCAGTTCCTTTTAAATTGCAAAAGGCTCTAATCCCTAAAATTCGGTACTAATTGGATCACATGATGCAGCTGTAGATTTGTTCGATAGACGACATTCCGACACATGGTAAAAATATCACAAATGTGTCCACTGCAGGCAAAGAACCTTATTAATCTATTCATAGTATAAGGTACATTACATGTATATTACAGTGTGTTTTACAGCATGATATACAAACAAGCTGGATATTATAATCAAATTCTACAGTTTTTTTTTAAATTAATCTCTTTTGTATTATGAAGAGGAGAATTTTGTTTGTATTCCAACAATTTCACTGTGTCAGGACTCAATTTTCAGTCATAAAAGTTCTCCAATATTTGCCTACCATTACATCTAGTGATAGACTGTTAGTAGATTTACTATAGTGTAGTACTGTAAATATATCTTATAACATTAATCAGGCAGGCAGATAGCTTACGATGTCATAAAGTGGTGCTGTAACCATAGCCTTTTATCGTCTGTGTATCTGTCTATGCTGGCTGTCCATGGCGCCAGATGAATAACCAACAAAAAGTACACAATTGGGCACAACGTAGATTATATTACAATTACGTACATTATCTAAATTGATTTAGCTACAGATTAAATCTGGTGAAAAGTTGAGGCTTTGGCATATCATGGGTTCTACTCTTTTAATTTGAACATTCGTTGGTTGTTTTTTTTTATTTATTTTATTGCACATTATATGCTGTTCCACTTTAAATTATGATCAGCTTTCAATTCCAAAGGTACGAATGCATGATCCCAACTATATATGGTCCCAGATATACGATCCCAGATATACGAACCAAAGCCGGCCATCAATATTTCTAATAAAAAAATCATTGTTAGAGGGAAACGGTCCAACAATATACCAAAGAAATTGATGAAAGAGGCTGTGGGTGGGTCGTCACGAGGGGGTGCGTTGTAAACTCGAGGTCCTGTAACGGTCCAAAGCCAGCGATGGTCCGTCCAATTCTCCATCAGAGGGGTGCCAAATGAACTGACCGACGCAGGGGTGAGCATCATGGTACACTAAGATATTACATCGCACATTTAACCACCGATGAACCCCCTCTCTTTGAGATGTGGGGTCATCTGGTCCGTCTCATGATTGACAGGTGCATTAATTTAGTTTGTTACGTCTAAGTGATATAGTTACTCGTTGCTAGCACTCAAGTTTAAGCCATTTACTTTGAATATCCCCTCCCCCCCAAAGTAAATGAACGGATAAGCCGCACATGCATTAAAAACTAGGTTCGAATGTAGACACTCAAATTGGATTTTCTGTCTCGACTCAAATGTCTGTAGACATGTAATATGAATTACTGTTTAATTCGACCTGAGGGAGGACTATGTAACCTGAAATCTTGCAAAATATAATTTACAAGATTGGAAACGGTGTAAACTACAGAAAAGCAATCTGCCCCCCCCCCCCATGGATTATTTAACATAACGTTCTAAGGGATACCATCGCTTAGTGAATGTATCCTTTTGATCTGAAATTCAAAGTACCCACCACCACCACCTCAACAAATCATAGGCCAGCTATTTATTGTTTTTCTTATATTATTGGTTTTTGTTGTTTATTAATACTTAAAATTATGAAAATGTCAAACTTAATTCTCCAAAACTGTAGGTAAGATTTTTTTACATTCAAACTTGAAAGTGTCGATATAGAGATAACATACGTGGAGGCCACAGAACTTAATACGTTATTTGTCAAGGCGAAGGAGCTAGCCAGGACAAAAATTAAAAAGACGCATCCTTCTCAGGAATGGCAATTCAGATGGACTTTACACTTGGGATATGGGTCTTCCCTATAATAAATATTAAGCAAGCTGAATAAAGAAAAAAACAAGATTTAAGTAATTGAAATTCCATCATTCTCATTTGAACTGTAATAATGGTTAGGCAATGTCACAAGAACATTTTTTCGGCAGATTTCTTGTGTAGATTGTGGGTATTTCTTAATCAGATCATCAACTTAAAATGTACAGTATAGAGAAACAGGATTTGTAAGAAACAGAATTTGTAAGATATTGGTCTTCAAAGTTCTGCCCATTTTTCATCATGATGAAATTAAGATTTGTTTCATTCAAGGACTTCAGTCTCACAGATGTTAACGGTCAAATAATGCTGCAAGCCATAGCTTATAGAAAAGAAAAGTAACCAATGAATTTTGCAGGTCTAAAAAACATCAGGCATTACACATACAATTGAAACTATACCCGGTTGCTAGGGGATTATTCCACAAAGATCAGGGAGTTATTAATGCAGGACCCTTGCAGTTTTCTGGGCAGCAGTATCGGCCATTGAATGCCTGCTGTCGTCCACTGAATGACGAACAATTTCAACGTGCAGGTTTCCAAACAAATTTAACATGTAAAGTGCATGATAAAAAGGGTGTGAATACAGCTGCTTAGGGGTGTGCAGTTTGGGGGGGGAGGGGCATGCAATATAATAGACTCCAAGTGATTCAATTTACCATGAGGACATGTGAGGACTAGTTCAAGAAGTATTATGGTTCCTGCTTTACCCTGGTCTTTGGGGACTATGACCTCCCAAACCTTACTGGTACTACACATATATAGTTACCATGTAATTGTACAAACACCGCTATATATATATATGCCCTAACTGCTCCCCGTGCGACCCTATGACATCATGCCGGGCGCTAGCTGCTTAGATAGATCATCCTTCAAATCTTCTGCCGTGCGTGCGCGACGTCCGTATAAACCCGACTTGTGTCGGAAGGCAAATATAGAAGGCAGCAGACGAGATAAACAGAACAGGACGCCACCTGCGACGACTCATTAATTCACCAGACCACAGCCTGTTTGGCATCAAAGGTATACACTGTATATCGATTTATTAACCCCCTTACAGAGAGCAAGCTTTAATGCTGCATGTCGAGATGAGGATTTTGAGTACTGTAGGGTGCATGTACGGGTTGCAAGGTCCAGTCATCCACTGCCAAACTCTTTGGGGGAAAAAGTGGTAGGTGACAAAGCACGGAAAACAGCCACAAATCACCGATGCCTGTGTATAGTGTCGGCTGCACTTCCGTAACCCTTGTCGGTTGTGCCTCTCATAGGTAAGGGTGGCAGCTAGGAACTAGGCTACGTTTTCCTTATATATCGCTTATAAATTTACTCTTTGCTCTTACTGTACTGTACCTGTCTACCACTAAATACACAGAATGGCGCTGTTATACTGTTATGCACAGTGGTGGGAGGCATTATGGACATGCGACCCTGTTTCCTATTGGTCCAGCATTTCCAAAGACTGGAAATGCCACCTAATGAAAAGTACACCAGAAACTAGAAATTAAACAACTGTGCCATGCCTCATCAAGGGTCACATATTCATGGGAATCATCCAATCAGTCACTAAGACAGCTACTGTAACATGTCGCACATTGATATGATTGCAAAATATACGGTCTACTCTGATTGGCAGCTGTTTTTTTTAAATGTTCATAAAAAGATACAATCGATCTGCTGTCTTATTGTAACTGGCCGGGGTTTATATACATGGAAGCTCGGCTTGTCACCACGTGTTCCATGGCATATGGTGTTTCGTATTTGATTTCTGGCTAAATTAGAGTGTAATTTGAGCAACTGAGAGGAATGTTATATACTAATGCTATTGTGCAGCAAGTCAAACATCGATCACTCTCTCTCTCCTGCAAGAAAAGGTACGCACAGAACTCAGTACCTCTAAAAGATTATGAACACATCGATTATGGAATATAATTTTGCAGAAAGTACTGTACTTGAGTGTTATGTTTTTGTTTGATAATACATGTCCTTTAGATCTAACTAAAGGTCGGAACACTTGCTTTTATCGAGAGGGAACCATATAAAAGTAAGGAGTTATTAGTGTTGTAATGTTTGAATTTATGTCATGTAGAGGTCAGAACACTTGCTTTAATTGAAAGGGGGACTATATAAAAGCGAGGAGTTATTATAATAGTGCTGTAATGATTGAATTTATAAATGTAAAGGTTGGAACGCTTGTTTTAATTGAGAGGGGATTATATAAAGCGAGGAGTTATTACAGTAATGTTTGAAATTATAGTGAAATTGGGGGACAGAATTATTAAACACATGTATATCCAGGCATATGCAAGAAAGCTTTAAAGATATATTGGGGAGCATGCATGCGTAGGGATAATTGGGCTCTGTTGATGCATAAACAGATAAAAGTCCACTATTAACCTGGCGACGTAGTATCAATTCAACACGATACTGAATGGTCCAACGGTTTGATTCATGCCAATTATTAAATCTATGGAGTCAGGCTGGAGGTATTACAGTGCCTCTTTCCCAAACCTCTGTATTCCTTCCTTTTTTCTTTATCCTTTTTTTTTTGCATATACACTTCAACTCTATAATGCGCCGAGCATGCCCCAAGTCCAGAAATTGACATATACAGTATACATACAGTTAAATTGACGTAAATTGATGTGTGAAGTTTCTTGTGCTCTGATTGGCGGTGACAATGTACAGTTTACACATTACGAATGTAAACACATACCAACGACCTAATTTAGTGAACTTATGTAGCCATATCCTAACATCCTGTGGAACAAACGGTTATGATAAGTTGAAGCACATGGCAAATGAAACATGTCCATGTACAACTGACCAAGATGACAAAATATCTATAGCCTCATTAAATCCATCCTGAATGCACCTGCAATTTTTTTTTTATGATTAATAATTTAATATTAACAAGTTTAGGCTACAAAAAAAGCAATACAATAATAAATATTAAAGCAGGAAGTGTTTGGGGACAACTGTACAGTAATATACTGTAGATGTTTGATCCTAGCAACTATGTGACCATTTCCAAACTTTCTGTCTTATTGAGGTTTCAAATTAATTCAAATTAAGAAAGCTGATAGTTCTGCTCAGTGCAAGTCAAGTTGGTATTTGAATAACTGCTATATATGGCAAAAACCCATTGGACTTGGCAAACACATATCAGTCACAATGTGTGTAAAACTAATAAGACTGAACCTCACTCACTTTCCCCATTTATCAGTGTGAGTGGAGGCCGTGATTTGGGCTCTGACAAAAATCAAGTAAATATTTAATTTCTAAATCAACTTTTGGAAAAGAAATACATAGCGGCTCGTACAGGTTTTCTACCGAATCCATCCGTCACATTTGCTGGCTCCAATCAGTGACAGGGGCACACATGAGGGGGGGGGGTGGAGGAGGGAAATTGTGGGACTAGAATTATTCGGCTATAACTACAATCCACGCAATTTCCACGAATTGAAGAACGACGCCTGCATCGGATGGGTGGCCATTCACATCACTAGCTGCCAGCACGACACGATTGCCATGGTGACGAGCAAACAAGGTGACGGATATTGCCAATCTTATTTTCCCCATTCGATGCTTCTCCTATCGTGTTGCCGTCGACGTCGTTCCCAAGACGTATCCAATCGCATCGGTTGTGGGATGTGGGCCCCACGGGCAGGTCCACCCTACAAGCACAACAATGATCAGCAAAGGGAATCGAGTCATCCATGCCTATATTCTTAGACCATGATGCATGCAAGTAGAGATGAATTTTAATCCAATAATTCTGAAGGAGGCATCATACTGTGAAGTAGGCAGAGCAAATCTCATCCCCCTTCCTCCCTGATCGCACTCCCTCCACGCTCTCCTCAGATTTGGTCATCCACCAAATATTGTGACTTTAAGTACAGACCGAAACATCAAAACAACGAAAAGTAGAGTATTATGTCAGTTATTTGGATGGAAAATGTGAAATGGAATTTTTCCCTCGATGGGATAAGTTATTTCTTCCCACCACCATGCACCCTCCCCCACCTAACATATATTGACCAGAAAAGTTAACCCAAAAAAGTAAGCTCAGGGTGACAGTTGCATTGTATAAAAGTAGCCATTGATGACTTAAAAGGAATTAATGTTACGACACGCTTTGTTCGATGCTTAACAAATCTGTACACAGAGGAATTAAATTTTGATCTGTGCTAACGATCTCATTAGTATATACTGTAATTATCATTAGGGAAAACAACTTCAGAAAAGTAAACAAATTTTATTAAAATAAAAATGTAAGGAAACTTACCCTAAGATGTGTTGTTCTTCATCCATTTCCATATAAAGGATAAGGAAAAGAAATGTGGAGAAAAAGTCATCCATAGTTTTT
>JAODAG010127151.1:0-15116 GCA_027574785.1 Orphnurgus asper
TATATATAAGCCATTAAACCTCAAAACAGTTAGTTATGAAGGGATGGCTCTTTATTGTAGAATTAAGTTGAACGAGCTTGTTGAAAGGTGTGGACACAATTTCAATGAGTTGACTAGATTCTTATGTAATTCAAACAAGGGAGTGAGTTCTCTGTGGTACATTTTCCACTATGTATGTTAGTCTAAACCTGTCCAGTATAATTTAATCCTCCATAGCCTTTAATCACCAAATTTAAATTCGGGTGTTTGACAGTTTGTAAGGTCTTTAAGATATCTTATACATTATTGTATACTACAATCCTATGATATCTCTTACATTTTATATAGACTATAACCCTCTTATATGTTATTGAGTCTCATCCTATTGTACTTATCTCTTATATTATATACTGGTAATCCTCCTATGCCTTTTCTCTTATCATTATATATATATTTGTATACACTTTACCTTGTTTTATTGTATACTGTCAAATATATTCATATTCATATGAAATATTTAATAATGTGGATATCTCTTAAGACCCAGTGCCTACATAAAACCTGTGATAACCGCCAACCTATATTTTTATACTTACACAATACATGGAGTTTTGCGGAGTTGGTCAGGTTGCTAGTATGTGATACTAAACACGTCAGTGTTTCGTTGTAATACTTCTGTTGACTGTCAAATCGAACTTCAGTACAGACTTTCTTTTTGGTAGTAGTTCCTGTGTATGGGTATTCATCAGTATTAGTATGGTAATTGTGGAGGAAACTACATCCTACCACCCACACGAATTCAGGTTGCAAGTTCGTTCCGGCGATGTCAATACAACATTCTGCTGTAATTTCATCTCCAAGGATAGTAATGTTGCTCAGAACTGTTAATTCAGGATTTCCTGTCATAGCATAATAAAAATATCCTTTGTCATGTCAAACAGACCGAACTTATTTTCGAATATTACGAGTATTCGCATTTTATTTAATTAATTTTCTAATTATTTGTTTGGCATTTTCGTTCTTTTTTCAATTTTGTTTTTCAATTCATATTTTGCATCTACTACACACACTGTTGTTTTCTTAACCAGGCTGAGTCATTAAATAGCGATATCAATGTTTAAAAAGACATAAAAACATTCAGACTCCATGTACATAGTAAATGAAATAAATTGTGATAGTGAAAGAATATTAGTGTAACTCATTACCCTGTACTTGCATGTTGAAAAGTTGTTCCAGAGTATTCCCTTCCTCGTAGAAAGCTTGGCATGAATAACGTCCAGCGCTATCAAACGACACATTTTGTATTGTTAATGTGATATAGGAACCACCTTCTTCGATGTTCGCACTAAAATTTCTTTCCACTGCTGAATTCCCTTTCGGGTCAAACCGGAAAATCTCCCAGTCTTCTTTTTTCCAAACGACTGAATTCAATTGGGCGGAACGCGAAATGTCCAGAGGGCAGCGTATCTCCGTTTGATTTCCAGCAAGAGCCAATATGTCAGAGTCCTCAGCTTCTTTGATGCATAAAATTAAAGACTGACAGGCATTAACTAATACTCTGTGTAGTGCTATAAAATTATCGATGATACACACTAGAATATATAACATTTGACAAAGCTAATTCATGTGGGTTTTTTATTGGAGGGGGGGTTGGATTCATGCCGCCCTTAATGTTTTTCCTCTGCCGTTTGTTGAACCCATGGCTTTAGCTACGTTATTTATAACAAAAGAATATTACTTTCCTCCAGTTATGCTTAATAATGGAATTGGTAGTGAGTGTACCAATACCAATACCACGGTTGTATTATATGCCACAGCTCCATCGTAATGCGTAGCCGGTGTCCATCGACGATCAACACGGACGTGATATCTTTGTGAGACCTAAAGGAGGGTTCCCAACCCTTGCTATGCTAAATTGTTCTATGTTTGTCTTAAATCTGCATGAAACCCCAGGATGTTAGCATATTGTAATATTTGTTATCGGTAATAGTCTCAGATAAAATATTGCATGCAATTAGCACACCCACCGTCGCTAAATTAACCCCACGTTCATAACTCTAACCCCTGTGAGAATCAAAATATTTACAAACATCACAGTTTCTACTACTAAGCTCAAAAGACGCTTCTAGCAATAATAGTTATGTTTCAATAACAGTTATGTATACTTCCAGAGAATTAGGCTACTTTTCATCAATTAAAATATCTAAACATTTCAAAATAGTCTGATCATACTTACTGGTCCTTGAAATGTATAGAGACAATGGAACAAACAGGGTGACGAGAAACGTCGTTAAATCCATCTTCACGCTCTTGAAAACCGTTGAATTCGCCATGATGTGCAATTTCTGATTAATTAACCAGCCTGGTACGCGATTACATGTCACGAGCGCATATTAACTGACCTTTACTCATGGCTACCGTGACGTAGATACCGAACTCTTATACCGAAAGCAAAAGCATCTTAAACTGGTTATTACTGTATGTAGAGAGATAAGTGGCTGTAAAAACAAAACTCCTATTGATTATACGGTTTAAACAAGGAAAAGGAAAAGCGAGATTGTCTGAACCTGGAAGCTAGAGCTAAAACGCAGGTAATAGGATGCAACTAAAGCTCAATACAATGCTTGTCAATAAATAATATACCACCTTCAGGCCGGACCTATTCTAAATATTAACCTCCCTGTTGCTTTCACGCCACCAAACTACATTATAATTTTGTACTCTGATGAAACATGCATTCTGTAAGGGAGAAACATCGAGGGTACATTCGCGTAGCATACTGCCAACAAGCACTAAACCAGCCATATACCAGGACAACTAAGTTCAACAAAATTCAAAGACCATTCACTTCACAAACAGGCTGTAGGTCGTCCAAAAATAACATTAGTTACGAAGCGAAAGCTTTCGTAATCCGAGGTCAAAACATAATACTAGCCGTAACCTTTGCACGAGACAACGTTACAGAATTAAGATGATTTGACGAGCTAGTAGTTCCGCATGGAGATCAAATAGAGTTGTAACGAGATATCGATATCAAGGTTAGCTTCAAATCATCGTTAACTCAGGGATATACATCATTCAACTTTGATTTAGGTCTGCATAGTAACCATTAAGAAGGAGAGAGGGTAAATTGAAAGACCAACAACAGAACTGAAAATCAAGGGCTTACATTGTTCGAATGGAAGTAATTCCAAGTATCTGTTTGACCGACTTGGTCAAATGGATTAAATGCGAAACATAAATCGTTACATGGTATCCTGTGTTTATTAACATGACCTGCTGCAACGTGGTATGAGAGTGTATCACACCGTTATACTTACCACGGTGTGAACTGAAACAGGACATTGTATCACTTTCTAGAAATATTTCGAGGTCCTGATTATTTATTTTAGCATTTTAACGATAGGATAGCTATTAACTGTGCCGGCAAATGTGAAAAAGGAACGTGCCTCAGTGTGTTTGTATGTGTCGGTAACATATATGATTAGTGATATTAGTATACATTAAATGATCAGTTATTGTGAGAAAGAAGCAGACTGTAGAAATACATTACATCCACCATTTCGTCATCAGTCGTTCAGAACGTATTAAACTAATATTTCACTTACTAGGTAATCGTTCAGAATTTAGACCAAGTACATACAAACCATAGCCAAATATATTCTGCCACAATGATAAATTGAATATATTCCTATGTGATGGCGCCCTCTGTTTGAATGTGCAGATGGTATGTTGGCATTTGAGAGTTACGAGTTACTACGGGTGCTTTCATTGCAGTTTGAGCCTACAGACATTATGGACACCACACTAATAGGTCGATACCGAGAAGACTGACATTCGTGTGGTATAGAACTCCCCAAGGTGCTTCCCAATGAGGACTATAAATAACCACACTAAATGTATAGAACTGCTATTTTCCTGTGAATTTCATGAACGCATGCATTTTGCATGGAATACCGTATGTCGACGGAATTGTACGGTACGTTTCAAGGGTTAAATGAGTTAACATTCCCAATTTTCTTGACATTGGTCAACAGTACTCCCCCAGTCCAATATAACGAGTCACCATCTGCATCGATCTGTCACAGGCTGACATCCGCTGAATTCCGTCGCAATTTTAATGGTTTCCAATCGGACAATCGTTAGAACCGATTTCTTCACCGGGAAGTTTCTCTGTTTCTAAGGACAAGGTTCCACGCCCTGCTCCACGTTGTTCTTTGGCACACCCTTTTACTCGATGAACCGCTCAGGCAACAGTTCCCGTTAATTCATCATTTATTGTGCCATTCAGACTCCCATAAAAGAGCCCACTTTATAGTGATTAAATAGACAAACCACCATGTCACCGGCAAATCACCTCTGTTTGCATTTTGGAATAGTGTTTTGCCGCTTGTCACAAAGCGTTCTGCCGATTTGATAGACGATCGAAAAGACACTCTTAAGACAAAGGGAATGTTCCAGATTTAGTATCAACGTCAATTCCTTCGATTAAAATATTGCGCATACAAATATAATCTAAATGTTTATTATTGAATTTAGATGTTACTTAATCCTCACTTACTCACAACAAAAACTCAACAAAGGAACACGAATAACAAGAAATAAGTCATGTATTAACTTGGTGAAAACAGGTTAACAATAAAGTGAACCATTGCAAACATTTGTGGCTACAAGCTGTCTGAATGAAAGTAACACACTGTAGAGTTCAATTACATTTACAAAGACATATATTTAAACTTCAAAGATCATTAAATATTCATGTGATATGTGGAATAAGCCAAATTCGATATGCTTGCGTCATGGTACAAAATTCAAACACATAACAACTATCTTTTATATACATTCTTTTCCTATTTGAGTATCTTGCAAATAATTATGTGCAACAGATAATTGAAACTGAATTGAAAAGAGAACAAAGATAAGCCCATGTTAATAATACATGGAGATATCTGAACAATATACTGTTAGTTAACGTAGCGTAATTAGGGAAAAGGATCTCACTGGGATGTTCCAGTGATTATTCCATGCTAATATATTGGATAGTAGTGATTAACAAAATATTAACAATTAATGTAGTAAAAGGAAATATTTAAAATGTCCCTAAAGGGCCAATGTCAGTCTACATTGCAGTTTGAGCAGACTGAAAATGTGAATGCCTCCCTCAAAGGTCAATAGTGAGAAAGGCTGACATTCTTGTTTTAATGCTCTCCCAAGGGGTCTCCCACTGAGGATAATAATGTTAAACCAAAATGTATAGAACCGCTTTCTTTCTGTGGTTTCATTAAACCGCATGCGTTTCTTATTGACAAAAAAGTAGTCGGAATTGTACGTTTCACGGGCTAAAATGTTTTCACATTTTCCCGAAATTACGTCTAAAGATTCGTATTGATCAACTGTACTCCCAGCCCAATGAGTCACCATCCATGTATGTATCTGTCACAGACAGACACGGATAAATTCCGTGGTCTCCAATCTGACGATCGTCCAGAAGAGGAGCGTATTCTTCACAGGGCAATTACTCTAACGAAGGCCAGTGTTATATGGGAATATAAATATATATAGTATATAGTAATTAGAATATTATATTAGTATAATTATGAATTGGAAACCCTTAATGTGAACTACGAAATTATTTTCAGCAGAAGTAAATACTCAATGTCGTTGTTAAATTGATCAAGACGAAATAATGCATTGTCAGTAATGTATAAACTTACCCTCAGTTTAAAGCTAAATTTGTTTACATATCTCACATTCATTGTGCCGAAATGACCGTAGAAAACTCAGAAAGTTAACATCCTTGTGGTATCTTATGATAGTATAAAAAGCATACTGATACACTTGCAGCGCAGTAGTTTTACCAATGTTTTATGTCAATGTACGTCTGAATATTGTATATAATGTGGTATTATTTGTGTTCTTCATGTCAATGGACGTCATCACTATAGTATATTATTAGTCAGACGGCCAAAACATAATTGCAGACTCGCAGCACAGCAGTAATATATCGGTGTGTGCCCCGGGACGTCTGAAACTTTAGTGTTCCAATTCTTTAAATGTCCTATCAGCTTGTTTCAGCTTGGCATTACATGCACACATGTATAGAATTGGATTTTCACGTTCAAATTGGACGTAGCTGTCAAAAACTAATAAATAAGACAGAACTTGGGCTCCAAAGTAAACAACCGCAGCGTATACCACCGCATTATCTCGCCAAACTGAACCCCTTCCCCAGCAAATCTTTTTTTCGATCAGACTGACCAGATCATTGGGCGAGTGAAGTAATGTGTAGCTCATGGTTTTGTTGGAGAATTACCCCACCAGAAGTCATGTAGTTCTCATTGAGATGACAGTTTGGATATCTTTTAAAATAAAATGTCCTACACTAATTTTTAAGGACTCGTCAGTTATATTGTATTACATATGTGGAAAATAATGAACAGGTTAACTATGTATAGTAATGCCTCTCAAAGCACATTTCAAAACATATTACATTTCAATCAGTTCAAATCAGACCCATTTCAACATAGTTGAAGATTAATTAAGATGTCATTATTACAAAAAGATGTTTTAATTACACAGTCATGGTGTCATTTATAAAATGCGTCGAATCATGTACCTGTCTGATGGTCACTGCGTCGGTTAATGTCGTCGCTGTCCTCCAACAGAGCTACGGGCTACACATGATATTGTACTATAATGCTCTTCCGATTATCTCAAGTCTTATAGAATAATACTATAATGGGAAGTGGGTCAGTTTGGCGCGATAGTGCCGAGCCATATGCTAACCTTTAGTTGGTTTTCCAGCCCATTTACTTTTCTTGTCTGGCTTTTCTTATAAAGCAATATAAACCGTCTTATTTTGGGGACGGCATACTCTGAATGTTTCTAGCGTTGTCCCCTCTATAAAGGCATGCGCTTCAAATCTCGTGTCGGTACACTCCCTCCCAAAAAAAACTCCATGTCTACAGTTCCGATCGAAGTAGGATTTGGGTGGAAAGTAGTTGATCAGGTTGATGCCATAGTGCCAAGGCACGTGCTACCGCCATTTTGGTTTTCGTGCCAATGTTCTTTCTCTTGGGTGTCTTTTCTTAAACATGTGTGTCACAATCAATCTGCATATACGTTGTCACAGTAGCTTGGTACTAATGGTAAGAAGAAAAATATATAATTAAATTTTCACCAGAATTCTTGGAAATCCCCCCCCTCCAAAGAAAGCAAAGATATACTTAAAGTATCAAAAATAATTTTCATCTTACATAACTTTATGTAACGAAATGATTATGCGGAATATGTGGCCGTTATATTTAAAGAGTCTGAAACAATAAAGCGTAATACATTTTTGTGTCGAGTGAGAATTGTAAAATCTTGAACAAGAATCAGAGGCAATTTCATGTCGTTACAGCAATCCTGGATATTTTCTGCATAACGTTATTTTTTTACTCACCTCATTACGAGATAATATCAATGTACACCGCAACCCTTATTATTATTATTATTATTATTATTATTATTATTATTATGCCACTATTTTAAAAAGACCGACGGGTATGTGCTCCGGTGCAGTTGAAGACGAAGCACTAGAAGCTCTTATAGTCTTAGCATCTAAAATTCAACTTCAAGAATTCAACTTCATTGAATTAGGTATGTTGACGATTGGCTTAGCTCCTAATCCTACATACGGTCGGTCGTACATTTTCGTGGATTACTCAGGTTAGGATTATGATATCATCATTTCGTTAACAGTGTAAACAAACAAATTGTCCAAGCCAATGTCACTGGAGAGAAACATATCCTGCCTGACATAAAGGGTACATCCACCCTATAGTGATTAAATAAACCACAACAGTAGTACAATTATTTCCGAATTAGTAATAAGACGGTGTCAAGTGGAAGCCTATGAGATCACCAAGCCACTAATAACATCCTCTGTTTAGTGTGGGCCCTCGAGAGGTATTGAAGGTTGTTGTTGCATGTCAACAATTTCATAGCATATCGACGGTCGGAAAGACACTGTAAGGGAATATGCCTGGTATGTACGCTAATGTAATATGTGATGTTTGTTGAGTTTAGATGGTCTTCCTTAGGTTGGACTTCACTCCTTCTAAAAGAGTTAAAAGATGCATTGATGTCCTCTCATCATGAGAGATCAGATTACGGTTCATCGGTTATGTGATACCCTATAATGATATTTGTTTGCATTCTAGAGAAGGACATTTCGAGTGAGTGGGAATTAAAACAAATCTTGAACAAGTGACGACAAGCAATTTCATGTAATTTCGGTTCATTATTGAGCCGACATGTTTCGGTTTTACGTTAGGATTGGAATTTCCGCCCTCAGGAATACAGAGAGTTGTACTCCTTTGCTAAGAGTAATGTAATTTAAAAAATAATGTATAATTTTTCTTAATCTGAGGTCATTGAGAACAGTACAATATTGATTGCAAACATTGAAATTTACCAAATATATCTGCATTAGCTGACATTTCGAAATAGTCGTCTTCGCTGTCGTTCACAAATGGGTCACTGCTATATAAAAGAAAAGCATACGTCACGTTAGCAAAAGCATAGAGCTGCATTACAGATGAGGTACACGTCCTCTGCCCTATGCCCGTACCTTCGATAATATAGCCTATGTTAACCAATGGATACGAACGATCATTATTTGTAATCATGTTCCACTAAATATCATCGAGATATTGTGGAAAAGGACTGCTTAAAATCCTTCCTCCCACCATCTGGAGCAATTACAGTTTTATTTTAACATTGATTTCAATTGGAGCAACGTACTAACCAAATGATTTCGCTTCATCGAATCCATGGGACTTTTCTGAAAAAGTAATGTAGCCACAATTTCAAAACAAATTACGAATTTGTATCAATTTTTACCTGCGATCCGGAATGCCTGCTTCGTCTTGGTTAGCTGTACAATGCAAACAACGAATCAATTACCGTTATCATCTTTAATTATCGCTGAAGTATTTTAATTTATCGGGAGATAAAAATTGTCATTGTAACTGCTAATAGTTCTTAATTATTTCCCGAAGCGTTCCTTGTTCCCTTGCGCCTAGCGCCGTAAGACTAGGCAGTCTGTATCAAAATGGTTGAGACATAATGCTTCCGCCCCCACCACCCCATAAACTACTACACAGGCACAACTTAGTTTAGGAAAGGAAATGAAGAGAAAGGAAAGGAAAGGACAAACGTTCGTATTGAAAGACCACGAAAGTCAATGTTACAAGCCTAATTAATGAACCCAAACAGTCATCAAGGTCTACAACAACAGAAAAAACGTACCTATTAAGATACCTTTTAATGGTGTTGATATTTTCTCTCTTTTCATTCAAATTCATCTGGTAGTTTTTTTTTTAAATGTTAAGAAACCCTTCCAAGGTAGAATTTGTCAAGGCTCTAAAACAAACACCGGCAGCATATTCCACGGTAACCAGTGCCTACTTGACCGGTTCCTAGCCCCAATCCTATTCAATTGGAGTGTTAATTAAGACTACCGGGCACGTAGTAGTGTATAGCATATGCCTATGTTGGATGGTATCCCCACCATTAACCACAGTGTGGACCGTTCTTAGCACAACAGGTACTACACAAGATCTTAACAAAAATGCAGAGACGCGATCCTTTCGGTGCAAACACTGTAAGAAGACACTCCGAGCTGTTTCAAAACTACACCAAAAGTAGAGTCGCAATTGTAATGCTACAGTTTGATAACGTTATGATTTTGAAGTTTTAAACCCCAATGCGGTAACCATCATATATCACTTATGTATAAATGTATTTCATAATCAGAGAGCACTTACGAACATTACCATAGACAATAGGGGCGGGAACTTCAGGAGATAGGACCCTGTTGTGAACCATTGATCCTATAACAGAGGGACATGATATCTCCCGATTACTACGTTGCAGTTGATTCACTGTGTAACTAAAAACAAGAAAATGAAGAATTCAATAATTTACAATCATATATTTTGAAGAGGACATAGATTAATGTAAGGAGAAATTTTGCAAGTCAAGCGTATCAATGCATGGTTGCATTATTAAACGTAGAGTGTAACACGCTACATTTCTTGAACAACTATCCCTTAAACGACTAGGCAGCCGTCCAAAGTTGTTCATTCTTAGAACTTCCAGGGATTCATAGGTCGGGACAGCGATATACGATCGGGGCTGTAATTATGAAATCAGATGGCCTCAGTCGTATTCCGTAGTTGTTCGATGACGTCATCGCCACCATGGTACATCTGCTCGTCGGAGTGCTGAAAACTCGCTTAAAGTAGCGCATCGTCGAGCCCCCCGTGTGAACCAGCCAAGGTAAGTGCTACTATGGAAAATCACCCTGATTCCACCGGTGTTCGAACTTGGGCCTCTTACCCGACGTGCATATATATAATGTGGTATATTAATGATTAGATAAATGATTAGATCCCAAAGAGCAGGTCTCAATTCACGGGAAAACCAAACAAACTATTGGAGCCACACTACCAGAAAACTACCCAAAACTACCCAAAATGTATACTGGTATTATATGAATTTTACATCTGGCGCACATACGATATTCGAATAAAGGATTTAACCAATTAAATGTTAGTTTACGGTAACGGGTGGATATTTAGGCTATCCCCCACACTCAATGTTGTTGGATTTTTTTTAAAAGAAAACTCACCCGAGAAAGAAACTTGACTTACAACGGCAGCGTAAGCGCCAGCACAATCACTCTAAACTGTCCAACTTCCCATCGCCGCCTATCCTATCCTATTTTGATCGGACTGTTAAGAGGTCATTTGGGTGAGTGTAGTGAGACGTAATGTGTCGCTCGTGGCTGTGTTGAAACGGGCACATAATACTTATTGGATATGATTATCCTCTTACCTCTCAAGTGCAGGAGGTGAAGATTGTTTTCGAGAAGAACGGCACCCTTTGAACAAAGACAAAGGATATACATCAGTAAGTACATTAAGTACCTTTCCCTGCCGGTTATAGTTTAACTTAATTAATTGGTTATTTGACATACCATTTAAGTAAACGTACTCAACCTAATTAAACACTGAAATAAGAACCTCCAAATTTTAAATGGTGTAATTCATTACTTCTAATTATTGTTTTGTCGGAATATAATCTCATCGATGAGAAAAATGGATAACAACAGGAACTGAATATGAGGGATAAGCTCAGGAGCGGAGAGAGCCATTTAACACCAGTTACATAATAATAATAATAATAAAAATAAAAATAATACTCTTAATAATAATGGTAATAATAAGAATAATAATTCTACTTACTGCACAATACTGTCACTGTCACTGTGAGCATGAAGATACCGACCGTAAGCAGGAGTGTCAGATATATCCAATATTCCGAAATAAATTTAATCACGTTGTGATAACCTTTGAATGAAAAGTACACTTTTCTTGGCAAGATCTCGTCTCGTTTGAGACAACTTAGATGCATATATTCAGTCATTTTGACCAGAATTGTCCAAACACTTGTTAAGACAACTAACACAATTTTGCAGTCAGTACGATAGTTCTACATTTTCACGAGGCGACAGCAGCAGGAAACCAGCTATTAATTAATTGATCATATAAGGTTAACGTTTGAATAAATTCCGTTTGTGATTGAAACGACCGTGGCTGGACCCGAAATAAACTTAGTTGAATATATAAAACAGCAGAAGCTATCCCCCCACACCACCGTTTGGCAGATTACTCTTATTTTGATTACCTTTCGTACCTTAGTTGGGATTAGCAACGGCGTTTTTTTATTGTTAATGTGCAGCCATTCGCTCAGTGAGCTTCTACAAGAGTGTGGCGGTCGTATGAAATAGTATATTTAAGCGTGCAAGCCAATGAAACTATTCATTGTAGCGTGCACCCCTGGAACCACACTCGTGAAGAGTTTCGCGTGTTGCGAGTTATGTTGCGAAAAGCTACTCATGTCATGGAAATTGAAAACATAAACTTTGAGATGTTGCACACGAATGGCGGAAGACTGTGCTTTTTGACATCTGGAAATATTGGAAGAGCAAACCCGACTACGACTATGAATCCCCACACACGACCCAAACGAGGTGCGCCTCTCCACATGGAGAGCCTGTACCGTACTGAGCATGACATTACACGTCATCGCCACGTGTCTGCTCATATTATGGTTATATGAAGTAGTTATATATGTGCGGGCTTATGACGTCATGGTAAGGACAAACAATGCCGCCAAATTTTATATTTTTTACTGGATTTACTGATATAGGTCTATAATTAATTTGAATAAATAAAAAAAATTGTCGGCAAAGCGCAGTTTTTCGATGCTCGCCTTCAATAAGTCCGCCTCCCGGTTCGCGATAAGGTCCTACCTTCCATTGAAACTTGCTTGGAGTAAATATTGCTAACATACCGTATCCGTAATATTTCATTATGTGCAGTAAACATCGTCCTTATTGCTTGATTTATTAATTCAATTTCAAAATGTGAACATTTCGGGTGGGAAGCTTTCCCATTGCGCATGCCATGACGCACGTACGTCACTTCAGTTTGCCGAGACTATCCTGATATAATATTTGCCCCTATCTCTACGATCATGTCATCTCATCATGAAGTAAGGGAGATAGAGAGTGCACGTTTGTAAACCGCGACCAATAATATTGAAACGCAATCCGCGTATGAGATGTGAATGCCTTTAAATAACCAATACGTTGAGACGAATAAGCTAACGGTTACTGGTACCTGGTACCCTCAACTGTGACAATTTTTGACGAGACTGAACACACAGAGATCCGCCATCGTGTGCTACTCTAAACATGAATATACATACTCCTTCCTGTCTGTTTGTATTTCCTTGTCTCTAAACGAATAATGTTACGTAAACTCAATTACACAGCACGGAAGCATTTAAGTGCCGTCTCAACAAAAGATTATTTTTCGAACCATGCTTTAGGAAATGTTTAAAATAAAAAGTGTCGAATATTGCCGCGATTGGATTTCAATATTTCAACTTCTTCATTTTCGTTTACTTTCACAAGCGGGAGTTGACCACCATTGAACTGTATTTTCAGCATGCAGTAATCCACTTGAATTAACGATGATTCACCAGTCAGTGATGCAGTCATTTATTAATATTTTTATGTGGCTGGTTTCATTAGTAAGCAATTCCTCGGTCATAAACAGAATACGCTGTAAATATGACAAATTGTCGCTTCTCTGCGTCTTTACTAGGACCATGTGTAGTAGGCATGTATGATGTTTAACGGGGAGATAAGAGGTGTCCTTTCGGGCCGGCTTTACGAAGTTATTAGCCGAGATGATTAAGGTATAAACTTTCTCACCTTTTCGTTTCCTATAGTCTTCATTACATTTTTGTACATATATGTACAAAATATGTTCAAATATGTTCATGTACAAAACACGTTTTGTTATGCTTTTATGACGAGAAGTCAATAAACCTGAAACATAATTATGTTTGTGCTATATTATGTGGTGTTAAAGGCGGCACGCGTCGGTTAATAGTGGGGCGTCCTTCAACATACCAATGAGCTACTCATTACGTGGCACTACATTCGTCCAATGGTTTCCTGGTATTAACAGTCCGATCAAGAAAGGATTATGGCTGGGAAGTGGGCCAGTTTGGCGTTGAAAATGAATAGTTTCGATAAAAACGTACTTAATTTTTGTTTTGGAATCTTGTTCATTGTTTCGTCCTGTTTCCTCTTCATTCGTATCTAATGTTGAGTTCATAGATACAGAACTATGCAAAATACAACCTTAACAGAAGTAGCCTAGATAAGAACCTTGAGAGATGTTTTCGTGTAATCCTGTTAATAGTTTCGTTCTACTGTAGTAATTTAAATTAATACTGAGTTCATACATGCAGAACTGTGTAAAGTACTTTCTTAATATATAGGAATATTGTAGATATGAACGTACTTGTAGGATTTTTTCATGTAATCTTGTTCATAGTTTCGTCACTCTACTGTAGTTTCGGATCACTTCTGTCCTTATTTAATACTGAGTTCTACATACAGAACTGTGTAAATTACAACCGTAATAGGAATATCTTAGATATAAACGTAATTGAACGGTTGTTTGTGTAATCTTGTTCATAGTTTCGTCCTATTGTAGTGTTCTCTTCCTTTCTTCTTGTTGCACTTGAAGTAGCATATTTAGTTTTCGAGAAATTACCATTAATCATCATGGAAATATCAGTAAAGTAGCTTAAATGCAAGCCTAAAGAAAAAAAGGATAAATCTACTCAATTATCTAAACTTAGTTCAACAGAAACAAATAACAACGTATCTGTGTTTACTTAATTTCCTTTTTTTAAATATAGAGTAATAAGTTTCTAGTCAAAACTTACAGAGTTGTCCCCAAAAAAATTATAGGCTTCATAACACAATAAATTTACATTAAAAATTGACAAGATCAGAAGTAATGACGTCTTCAGTGGTCTTACATTAAAGGAGCATTTCAATTCTAATGTATTTTTTTAAAGAGGAATACCCTGAACAATTAATATAAAAAAATATATTGCCACCAAGAAACATATCTTCTTTTTTATCCCCGTGAGTAACACATACAATATGAAATCATTATTCGAATAAACCCTCCGTTTTGGTATTTAAATACCTTCATTTTCGATGACAACGAGAATGGACGACGTCACCCTCTCCTCCCCGACGCCGTTGAAGGCGTGGCAACGGTACCGGCCGGCGAGTTCGTCGCTGGCGTTGGTAAAATGGAACCGCCACGACGAGTTAAAACCCGCGCTGTCAGTCGGGATGGTTGACTCCTTCAGCACTGCCCATACGTCGAGGTTAACCGTCTTCTGAAGGGTTACGGTCGCCAACGGGTTAGAATCTGTACTGCACTCGATAAAGAAATCCGCCCACCTCTTGATAGTTTGCACTTCCGGCGAGGTCATCACCAAATTAGTCGAAACTGTTGGGTTAATTTAACAATAAATAGTTAACTTCGTTCAGGTCGATAACATCATCATCATCCATTGCCATTCACTTTATGTCAGTGAATCGATACTAATTACCAATGGCTATTTTTATTCGCATGATATTTTCCTTCTCTACCCTAACTTTCAGTTGTTTGCGTTGTAAATATATATGTATATATAGATATATA
>JAODAG010127484.1:0-26197 GCA_027574785.1 Orphnurgus asper
ATTCACTATTCAGGTTTCTATTCAAGATGTGTAGTTACCAATCTGGAAGCTAGGTGAGTTAAAGTTTAAGGCTCCAAATATTGAAAGAATTTTGAAAGAATTTACATTGAAACAATAATTACTTTCGACAAAATGCGCGATGGAACCCAAAATGCGCGATTTTTGCGCGATTTGCGCAAATTAACTCCGGTGCCTAGGCTAAGTGCTCCGTTTGGTTTTTATAATACACCTTCCAAGGGAAACCGGAAGTAGTTTCAACCCCGTGGCAGGAGGAGGGGGTGATACAAAATTGAGGTTGGGGTGTACAAAACCTGCATGTAATCAGGTATCCAAGAAACCGAGCAGTAGTGGGTCGAGTACCGGTACCAACTTTTAGCAGGAGACACCATCAACTTGAACATGGGTAGGGAGGTCGCGAAGACTTTTGAGCAGCCTGGAGGAAAAGCAACAAAAACGAATGCGAACGCAAATCACGGTGATCAGCGTGTGGGCAGCGTGTGAGCAGTGGGTCCAGATTCCTTGGTGGGGTCTGACGGCCGGGCGAAAGCCCTCGGCGGGGACCAGGGGTATTAAGTGACTTGCACTTAGAAAACAGTATGTGAGAGCCATAGGCCTATGGACCGAGGATTCTTCAAACTCTTGACAATTCCGTACCCCCCCCCCCCATTTTCCATTCATAGTCTTAGTCATAGTTTATTCGGCATAGGCCTATTTAGCAAATAGTGAGTCAGTCGGCAAATTGACCTAATCAAATAAACAATAACAAAAGCTTAGGCTGGCTTTGGTCACTGCTTAAATGTCAATATCGCAGTCAAATTGATTGAAATATATTATAGCGATATTCAGGCCAAACAACCCAACAAAATTCTCCGGGTATAGTAATATATATATGGGCGCCTTGTGATGTCGCCCTTGGCGAGCTGCCCCTCACTGATGGACTCCATCATGGGTTATCGATCTCCACCGTAAACAGGTCGTCGAAAACACGACAGATTTCGTGTTTGGTACACCGATCTCCGGCAAGCCATAATGCTTCCTCTTTCACAGGTTGAAAATTGACCCAACTGAATGATTTTTTGGCAACGGCCAGGTGAGAAACTAAGCAAACCGCCGACATACAGTGCCCCGGCAGTCGGCACCATGCCGTGATATAGGCCAATGGTAACATCCACCTATCGCATTCAAAACAATTCACCCCCGGCCGCGTGACTGCCACTTTCCTGGTAATTTATCAAGAGGTCCTCCTTAAACTAAGGACACGGGAGAACCTCGCCTTCTATACTACCTCACCACCCATTCCCTAGCATGATCTTCCCTCAAATATGTTGGTTAGCGAATTTTATCGATTTTTTGGTTTAATTTGATATTTGTTTATTCCCGGCGTTCTATTCTACCGATTCCTTTTTTTTTTCCAGTTTAGGGTGCCAATTTGTCCTCGCCAAGACACATTGATCATGGATCCATGGACTCATGTTGTCCATTAGAGGGGTGGTATGAAAAGAATCTGAAAATCATGTGATCATGCCCATTTCAGAAGTACGTCAGCCGTTTGGCCATTGGTGTATTGCCAGAATCTGTGGTTGTTGGACAACTTCGACTTTCTCGAGAAATGAAAATAAGGTATGCTTTGCATAACTAACTAACTAACGTACATGGAAAGCATTTAGCTCGAAGAATCAGTTTCAAATCAAGTTACACCGAGAAAAGAACCCAACCATATTTATATGCTCTCGGGTGAAGAGTTTCATGGGAACATTAAACGTCATAATTTAGCTGACTGGGAACTGAACAACAACTTAGAAAATGGTGAGATTTGGGTGACTTTGGGAAGCAACTCGGCACGTAGGCTAGGCCCAGTGATTGTGTTAACGGTTAACGATAGGCTAGGTAATGCTGGACGAATTGTTCCGCCCACAAGCAATTTGCATTAGCCTAGGCAGGTGCTAACGCAGTCAGCTTGACTCCAGTACCCGGCCAGTTTACAGACAGTGACCACATTTCCTAATCGTATGATATTCGATCTTAGACGGTTAAGTAGGCTAAGTCGATAAGATACATAAGTATAGCACGCTAAGTAACAGACTGGTGTAAGACAAAATTAGCCTGACTAGATTACTGCTCTCTCCGAGTCCGACTATCGACACTATTGTAGTACTGGCAGTAGTACTACTGACACTGTTATACTAGCTGGAACTGGCCATAAGTTCTAGGAGAGTTGTTGAGGGGAAGGGATCATATTATTTTTTATAACACAACAGGAGGATCACAAGCTAGGCCACTCAATAATCTATGGATATGCTACTTGCTATTAAGAGCCTTTGAATACACTTTTGTTTTATTAGTAAGCTTAAGCACAGTTGGAACAAAAACATCTGTTCACAAACTCCTCGTTAACAAGATAAGAATAAAGATAGATAGGCTTATGTCATTCTCCGAATCAGGATAATTATCCTTTCAATTGTTCATATATTTTACACTCCAGTTTTTCAGAAAGCTTAGATCAATACTCGATCAATACTTTCCAACCAATTACGTAGTCTATGTAATCGAAATGATATATAAAACTATTTTATGTTTGTTGCTCCCAAGCCACTACCACAGAGTGAGGATCAGGAGAAACTCCTGGAGGAGGCTTCTAAAGAGGTCAAAGTTCAAGCATTTCAAATGAAACGATGCTTGGTAAGTTGTGAAAGTATTCAAATTTTACACTTCATATTAAAGACATCATCTCTTGGAATCAAATATTGTTTTCATACCACCATCTCATTTCTGCTAATATTCTGGGTTGGCTGGGAAATAATGGTTCGTGAAATACTTGGTGGGAAATACAGGAAATCATCTCTTATTGATCACACACACTCACAATATGGGCAGCCAGAATGTTCATCTATATATTTCTGGTGTATTTTGCTAGCTTTTACATGAAAAGAAAGAGTATGTTTCGTGCTAGCTTTTACCTGAAAAGAAAGAGTATGTATCCTGCTAGCTTTTACCTGAAAAGAAAGAGTATCCTGCTAGTTTGTAAGTGACCTTAAACTAATCAAAAGCTAAATTATCAAAAACCATGAACTTGTTTAAACACTTTGGAGTGTAGTACTCAGTAATAGTAGTAGATCAAAGCTCAAGACAAATTAGATTAAGATGCTTCAACCTTTGACTGTATGAAAGGACTCCTCTTAGAACTTACAAGCCTAGTAGCCCTTCTCTGGACCCTTTTAGTTCAAAGACCTTTCTATTTGTGTAGTATATCTCAACTACCGCTTCTGTTTGTTTGTTTTTCTGGAGCATTTATTTATGCTTTGCTCTCGTTTCAGGACAAAACTAAGCTGATGGATGGGCTCAAACATGCCTCAAACATGCTAGGAGAATTACGGACATCGAGCCTCTCACCGAAGAGTTACTACGAACTCTGTATCCTTTCATGAACGAAGACAAACAAGATGACTAACTTCTGATGAAGCCGGTGCTCAACACCAACAGGGTTTCTTGATGAGTCTAAAAAGCTTCCGAATCCCTGCTATTCTAAACCAATTATCATGTCCTTTAAAGGTCTAGTGACATGTAGCCATCTAAACGCTCAGTGGATATGCCCTGCCATATCATTAATTAATAACCAATTGATAATAAAGCTAGCCCTGATAGTTGTCTGATACTTTGTTATTTGTATGCGACGAGATGCAAATAAGATGATTTCCGTACTTACTTCGTGCCATACAAGTCAATCGCTATAGTGAAATAACAAAATGGGTAAACAAAATTTTGTCTGTGATAATAAGCATATGTCGTCTGCTATGGAATTACGGGAGCTAGAATGGTATGATTGTACGAGTGGCGCTTGCATTACTACGAGTATTCTTCTCTCCGGTTATAGTCAACATTGTTCACAATAGTTTGTGAGACGTAGCAACCTCGTTACGATGGGGGTTAGTCGGCCTCAATTTCCGAGCAAACAGCAGAGTTCCAAGTAACGATGTGAAAGGTATGGAATGAAACCAGGATCACTACTAGTCTCTGAAAATGCAGGTAAAGGATGTTTATGAAAGTTGTACCTAATGTCCTTTTAGTCACTTCTTCACTGCACGGATATAGGGCCCCCACCTACTGTACTTCACTAGAGTTGTATTACCATGATCTCTCCATGGTGATCTCCATGATGATTTCCATGCCTTTGTAGTCCGATCGAGGTGGGAGTTGGGCTAGGCAGTGGATCAGTTTGGCGCGATGGTGCCATGGCGTATGCCGCCAGAAGCTTCTGCGCTTAGTGCCCAGAAGATCCCCTCAGGAATTTATAGGCTGCCAGCATTTCACACTGGTTCGATTTCCTCCCAAGATGCGAAAAGCTAAAAACCAGTGCATTACCATACTTTATTTAGTAAATGACATGGTCAGAGGAGCTTATGGAATATGGGAACACCAAAAGAGTAGCTTTGCCTAAACTAGTAAAAGTAAGGCTTGAGATTACCATAACAGGAACCATAAGCTTCGTCGTCATATTCATGATGTTGTCAGATGAGCTGTCGGCCTAATTGTCATTGTGATGTATTGCGATCACCTGCCGCCACATTTCAACCAATTCACAAAATACTACCATAGCATAATAAAATGCTGAGCAGTAGCTACACTTGTCCTGGGCCGTACCTAATGCGGCGGTCTGGCTGGTGGCTTTTGTATACTACATACTGTATATGCTACATACAGATATTACAGCGCAGACCAGTCCATACCTTGACTACTAGAAAACAATTGCTTTACGTTTTCTAGCAGCAAAGTGTTCACTATGTAGCAGGTTTTACATTTCTATCTATTTCCTCTCAAAGGGAGGTTGTGAGAACCTATTGCCATACATAATGTATTGCACTAAGACACTCAGTTTTTGTTTTATTCTGGGCTATCTTGTAGGAATTAACTGAGTCAAATAACTTATAATTTCATTACTTAAAATGATTGGTTTTCACCATTTTACTCAGTGGCATACAAGATTACGATTACGCCGTGGAAATTAGACATACATGGGTGTATCATACAATGAGCAGATGTTGCTTTTACGTATCCCTAGACCTTTAAAGAGCTACGTTTTCATTTTACATTGTTTGTACATTCCAAATCCTTAATATTATTTACACCAGACATGCAAGTTTGTGATGAAGTTCGTCACTTGGAGCAGTACCTTCTAGATGAGTATCAGAAAGGCCACAAGGTAGCAGATCTGTATGAACTGGTGCAATATGCTGGCAATATAGTCCCAAGACTGTAAGTAATAACTTGTGTGCTTTAACCCGGATTGTTCCGGATTCTCTGATGTTTATGCTGTGTAAGCATTTTATTCGAGCGACCTTTCTAGAGCTGTAACAAACACTTCTTGACTGGTGAACGCTGAGGTCGACACTGCACTTCTTTACCAAGAAGTTCTCCGATGAGTAAATGTTCAATGGTGGACATGTCATAACAAACCATGATGTATAGCCATCATATTTGAAGATTACAGCCCTATCATTGGCTGCCCGTGCTATGAAGCAACAGATGCTACATACATGAACAGGTCTAGGATACCGATCGTGCACTGTGGGGAGCCCTGTGCTTTTAAGGGTCATCAGCTACGATTAACCCTCTTCTCGGGCGTTTACGCATATTTTATGCAAACAACCTGTCGAGGGCTGTAACAAACATTTGTTGACTGGCACACGTGGAGCTCCATACTGCGCTGCTTACCCATATTTTTAGCTCTCCGACAAGAATGTACAATGGCAGACATGTCATCAACAAACTACGGCAGACAGGTGTGGCCATCGGATTTGAAAAGTACAGCCTGTCGATCGTATACCGGTGGCCCAGGCAGTATGAAGCACCGGAGGCAACCACCGTACATGAATGGATCTCGTATACCGGTCGTGCACTTTGGAGCTCTGTGCTTTGAAGGGTCATCAGCTATGATTGAAGGGAAGGATATGATGGAGCAGTATATTCTAGATAAGTATCAGAAGGCCACAGTGTAGTAAGCAGATCATTATGAATTGGTGCAATATGTTGGCAACATTGTCCCATGACTGTAAGTAAAAAAGTTGTGTGCTTTAAAATGGAAGCAGTAACCTTCCAGATGAGTATCGGAAAGGCCACATGGTAGCAGCAGATCGGTAAATCGACACTGTTGGGAAGTTGGGAAGATTTTGAAAGCCACTGAACTTGTACTGACCATTTAACGGTGGTGTTTCTTATAAGGTATCTGCTGATCACAGTAGGCATGGTGTACATCAAATCCTCCCAGCATTCGAGAAAGGATATCATGAAGGACCTGGTAGAGATGTGTCGAGGAGTACAACATCCTCTCAGGGGACTCTTCCTCCGGAATTACCTTCTTCAGTGCACCAGAAATATACTGCCCGACATTGAAGAGGAGGAAGACCCGTAAGTCGAGTGTTCATCTTTTGGAGGGACAGTTACTCTCTTTCCCCCCATTTTTCCCAGTTTGAAAAGAAAAGTGCATTTAGCCTAACACATCAGCCAGTTGACACATATCAGCCTAAGTTTAAGAAGTGCTCCTGTTTAGGTCCCATCAGTGACTTGGTATCTGTGCAATGGGCTCGAAATCATAAACCTTTATTTCAGATTACGTGTCATTTGTGACTGATTATCGTGGACCGGTTCAGCTTGTATACAAGCCAGGCTAGGACAATTTTTGTACTCAAATGCTAGCAAACTATAACTGAATACGTCTTTTCACCTATTCCAGTGAAAGATGCACAACTTATCATTTGGAGGGAAAGTTTCTCTTTTCCCCATCTTTTCCCATTTTGAAAAAATAAACACATCAGCCAGTTGACGCATATCGGCCTAAGCTTCAAAATGGAAGTATGTTCTTCTTTTGCCCCATCAATTACTTGGTATATGTAGCTTAGGCTGAATAATAGGTAGTGATTCCTTGATAAACTGTTACTATGTCTGTTCCTAGTGAGGTGGCATTCAGGCACAAATTATCGTAAACAATTACCATACAGTTGCATATTATTACATTAACACAGTTTTCCTCCAGTTGTCATTTACGATAGATGGTAAACGTGATGATACATGAATGTATTAAATATCACATTATGTATTACATCTTTAAGCTGAGACAAATTTTATTCTCCCTACTGCTTCTAAGCATTTTACCCTATTTACATTATTATACTTAACTCTCATGATGTTGTGTTTCCTAATCCCATGACTAGTGTTTCCTAACAAATTCACACTGTTCCTAATCTCTTAAACCTGAGCCCATGCCATTTGTAGGTTTCCTAATATCTTGATATAGTGCTTCATAATTCCATGACATTTTGTCTTGACATTGTTCCTAATCCCTCGACTAAGTGTTTCCTAATTTCTTGCCATGTTTTTCCTAATAGCTTGCCATGTTTTTTCTAGTCTCTTGACATTGTTTTTCCTAATCTCTTGACATTGTCTTTCCTAATCTCTTGACATTGTCTTTCCTAATCTCTTGACATTGTCTTTTCTCAGGGAGATCAAGACAGGCACAGTGGAGGATGCCATTGATTTTTTCCTCCTCAACTTCTCCGAGATGAACAAACTCTGGGTTAGGATGCAGCACCAGGGACACACTAGAGATCACGAGAAGCGGGAGAAAGAGAGGATGGAGCTGAGGATACTGGTAGGAACCAACCTGGTACGTCTCAGCCAGCTGGAGACCATCGATGGCAGCAGATACATAAAGGTAGGATTTAGACTGGTGGGGCTTAAATCGTTTCCACACATTGGGTAGTATTTAGTGCATTACGGTGGGTAGAATATTTTGATCCGGGTATGCGAGAGCCTATACCTGTTGGGTTATCCGGGTACCCGAGCATTTGTTACGATGAACCATTGGTAACAAGCATCCTTCAGTCATTATCATATCTATATTCTCTGCATAGTCTATTACAGACAGTATATATTCCTTCATATCATTTCTGCAACAACAGAATGTAAGGTTCTTGTCCCGTGTCAACAAGTTCTGTCCTTACAAATGTCTGTACTATTCTCACGGCCTGCCTACAAGCCAGCCTGTCAACAATGACCAGCCTGTCAACAATGACCAGCCTGTCAACAATGACCAGCCTGTCAACAATGACCAGCCTCTCTCCTCATGGGCAAGAGGCTCTATTTGTTTTGGGGGGGGCTGACACAATGACCTGGAGGAGGGGATGCCCCTCCCCATTGAGAAGTTTTGCATAATTAAGAATTGCTTAGATGCAAAATGGTGCCAAATTTTGTAACTTTTGAAGTGAATTTTTATAAGGTGGATCTAGAAATTTCTGAAAAAAATGACATCTGACCCCTACAATATTGTGCAAAAACTTGTGTATTTCACACAATGTGTACAGTGCCCTGCCATGCAGGAATCAATGACGGCCATAAGCCGACGTTTCCCGATGTTCTCCGTGACGGGCGGGTCCAACAGACTGCTTGATTGAGTTGATAATTTCTGGCTTAACTGTGCCAAGGGGCTAGTCAAGGTTGTGTCTGTCTCTCTTGTGCTGCAGTTTGAATGTCCATTGCAGCAGCCCTGGTGATTCTGCTACATTTATCCAATTTTATGCCCTGTTTACTCCTCTATGCATCCAACCTTTTGTTGGTAGATATCTGGCACAGACACATCTGTAATATATGTCAGTGCTGTAATTTGTTGTACCAGTTTCATAGATTAATAAATTGTATAATATATAATACAGATATCCATATTGTGTCCGTCCATGCTACTTTGCTACAATTTTGTTTCAGTTTGTCTTACCTGAAATCCTGGAGCAACTAGTTAGTTGTAAGGACTACATCGCTCAGGAATACCTCATGGAATGCATTATACAGGTAAGCATACTCAAATGGATTGAAATGATCTCAAATGTTTTAATGTTAGTTTAGTTTAGTAAGGAAAGGGTCAGGAAGGAGAAGTGTCTGCATAAAGAGTCCAACAGACCTCAAAGTCTACTACCCAGTCAGTGCAGAGCATTCTTAAAGGCATTGCAACCTGTTTAGAATAAGGAGTGAACCTAATACATATTCATCAGTTATATTAATTATTGACAATCCGTCAGTTTGATGTCGAATTGGCACGACCAGGAAATGATTTATTAAAGTTTTTCCTCTTCTGTATTTCTGTTCGTTTTTGTCAAAGGGCACTGCCTTCTGCATTACATTGACATTTAGTTGGTTACATCTATTTAAGGGCACATCTATGAAGGGAATGCCTCTCAATAATGTTTAAGCCCTTCACCTTTGACCTGTATGTTCTACTAAGCCATGCACCATTTTTCTTTTCCCCTCGGCAGGTATTCCCTGACGAATTCCACCTCGACACCCTCAACCCTTTCCTGAAGGCCTGCGCCGATTTGAATCCTACCGTCAACGTCAAGAACATCATCATAGCGTTGATCGATCGGTACGATTTTAAGAACTAAATTCTTCCTTTTTCGGGAGTATTTCGTAGATTGTAACTCGGAAATGCTGACGAAATTTTTTGTTTTCCCTTTTAAAGAAATATTGGAGATTATTGTCACCATTTTTCTGGTATGCTTTTAACTTAAATTAAAATTGATAATTTCAATTCCTTTGTTCTCATCGCTGCTATATTTTTTGTGTATTTCGAGATCATGGATTGATTTCCGCGCTGGAAGCCAATTTAATATATAATGTATATTTCCGTGATCACGGATTCTCCCGGTGCTCTACTTGATATGTCTGGTCTCCTAATGGTCTCTGCGGCTTTCCAAACTGTGGATAATGTGGACCCCGGATGAGGATGGTTTCTGCCACACTTCTTAAACACCTTTTATCTGTATGGGTGGCCTCTTTACCTCTCTTGTCTTTAGAGGTCAAGTACATATGCTTCTTCTGTTTATACTTCAGAGAATCCTTTACCTTTCTCAACACCAACACTCCTTGTCTCCTAAAATGGATGCCCTTTTCATCCTCCATCCTCTTTTGTATACAGCCCTTACGTGACTGTAATTCTCCCATATCGCTTCTTCGTTAGAATATTCCGGATCCTGAGATGGGAACAGATCAACCCGGCCCCAACCAATCACCACTGTATTAGACCTATCACTACTTTTGTATTTGCGATATCTCGGTGTAACAAGAATTGCACAACATGTGCTAGCGTTTAAGCACAGCCTGATAGATTATTTACTGTAATTTATTATTTATTGTAATTTATTATTTACTGTAATTTATTATTTACTGTAATTTATTATTTACTGCTTAGAAATCCGGATGATTAAATTTATACAGTCATGTGACTTTTTATTTTCATTACTAAGTTAACCTCTTGGTATTGTACTTGTGAGGGACCAGGTTCAAGCAAGCACTACTTATTATTTCTGGTTGCTCTACCTTTCATATATACATCCATATAACCAATTATGTTATCAGTTTTCTCTACAACTGAAATAAACAATGTACGACACCAATATGTAATTCGTTATGTATGAAAGGAGACATAAATGTTATAAACCTCTTCTTACTTTTTCCTCCCAAATCAGGCTTGCAGTCTTTGCCACCAGGGACGATTCAGCCGGAATCCCTGACGATCTCAAGCTCTTTGATGTGTTCTCCGAGAAGATCGCTGCCATCATACAGGTAAACCCGCCTGATAACATCTGCGCGTCCTTTTCATTTCATTTGTAGCTCTGGTAGTTTTGGTGAAAAAGTGAAAAAATATTTCTTAACTAATTTGATATAACCTAAAGAAACAAAAGTCGATGCATATCTGTCAAATCATTTCAAAATGGTGGCTTAAATATGATTTGGTTTCGGACATCTCCTTCACCAGGCTCGACCGGATATGCCTCCGGAGGACATTGTCGCCCTTCAAGTCTCCCTCATCAACCTGGCTCTAAAGTGCTACCCGGATAGAGTAGATTTCATCGACAAAGTCCTGGAGACCACGACCGAAATCTTTCACAAACTTGGACTCGAGCAGTGAGTCCTTGCCTGTTGGCCCCCGTTGTGGAAGTAACAGACATTTGTAAAACCTCTGCTAGGAGTGGAAAGGGGGATGTTAGCTCCGCTGGAGGAGGTGGGGGGTTCTTGATGGTTCCTGACATGTTTGCTATGGACGCAACTTCACATAAAATGGACCTTGCAACCATGGGTAGAGGTCCGTCCCAGTCAGATGTGCGTTGCATTACACACCCTTGCTGCTGCACTTCACCTTTTTACCATTATTTTGACACTATTCAGCCCCCCCCCCCCCCTCTTTCAATTTCCACTCTCGGACGAAACTCAACTTGAATACAACCAATGGAAGACAATGTTTAGTATTCTTGTTATTATTTAAGACTATAATAAGGACAATAGACCTGCTTTAGGGAGGTCAGAAGACAGGTTAGGGAGATCTTCACCTCGTGTTTGACCTAAAATGCTGTTTCAAAGGTAAACTCCTGTTGAATACCTGCACTTCTCCCTACATACAGCTTAAGCAGTCAGACCCCGGTGGCTAAGGAACTGGTCCGGCTGCTGAAGATACCACTGGACTCCTACAACGACATCCTGGTCTTGCTGAAACTGAAACATTTTGGGATGGTGGTGGAGTACCTGGACTACGAAGGCAGGCGCACCCTGGGAAAGCTGATCATCGGTAACGCCATCGAGCAGGGCACGCAGATACAAATGCAAGAACAGGTGGACCAGATTCTCCTCCTGGTGGCCCCATTGGTCCAGGACCAGGTCGACCAACCTGCCGAGGTTAGTAGCCGATCCAACGTTTCATTCTGACCGGCGTCGATCCCCTCGTTGGCCCAGTCTGACGAGACCTCTCTCTTTCAGATGTTGTTGTTGCGTCGCTTGGGGCCCGATGCAGCGTTCATTCCGTAGTGCCAGGCTTCCAACAGCCTCTTAATTAGGGATGTGTTTTAGGTTTTTCAATTTATTCAAACCCAAACATTTTGACTTGCAAAGAGCAATGTCCCTTATTGGAGATTGGAATCGAAGGTAACAGAGGAACAACTGACCAAGTAAGAGCAAAAGAAAATTGTCTTGTTTAGGACTACTAATGTGTAGGATGTTTCCATGTTTTTTTTTGACTTCGACAGGATGAACCTGAGGAGTTTGCTGAAGACCAAAGCTTGATGGGAAGGTTCATCAACCTGCTGGAAGCCGAATCACCCGACCAGCAGTACTTGGTATGGTGGAACTCCCTCAATTCTAAAATAAACAGTTACTAATTATTGGCTGCTATTACCATGGTTACAGCAAGTAATAATGGTCTTAACTATAATTGTTCAGTAAGGTGCATCGATGTACCGATATATCGATTATATGTTTATTTATTTCAATACAAATAACTTGGTATTGTATTTCCATTACAGTTGTATAGAAAATAGCGGTATTCCCCAAAATATTGGTAATTTTTGAAAATATAGTTAGGTGTTCAGAATATACAGATAGGACTATGAATATCAATATTTGACCATTTTCTCATACTGATACCCGTACTGACGATAAATAAAACCTAATATATTATTGCTATCGTCGTAACAAACCTGCTCGTTTCATTACCGATATTCATTACCCCTGACTAACTAAAGCTATGGCACTGCCAACACAATGGTTCATGTGTGTGGCAATACCCACTTGACATCTATAATTACGATACACAACAGCACTTTATCTACACGCTACCAGCTGATGGCTGCTGTGCACGATCGGTATGCATGTGCGCTATAGAGCTGTCTACAACCCGGTGGGCTGTAAAACCAGTTTAAGGGTGATTCCGTATCACCTGTACAATTTAAAACATTTTGTGGCAGATCTCGTTTTACGTACCTACAAGGACTGGATAACGATTAGACCTTTTCACAGCCGGTTTCACATGGACTTGAGTGTACCTTGCCAAGCTTTGACCACTTTCTCCAAGATTGGGGTAGTGAGAGCAACCTGTTCATCACCACTGCACTGCAGCTGTTCTGAGTGAAGTCATGGCGATGCCAATGAAACCCTCCTTACGAAAATCGAGCCGGATCACTGGACACCATGGCAGACCAAACTCATCACCACTGCAATGCAGCTGTGCTGGACAAGTCATGCCCAGCGATCAAACCGGCAACCTTTGGGCTAAGAAGCGGACACACTCACTGCTAGGCCCCACTCAAACCTAACACTGAGTGATGAACAGTACACTGCAGATTCACTAACCGCAGACGTACAGCTAATAAAGAACTGTTGTTAACACCAGACCAAGCTGATTGCTAATGAGTTCAATGTCAAAAGGCTTGTACTTAATTTCATGTGAATTAAAATGGAAGAGAGTTTTGGTGATCTGTTAGGCTAATCTAGTGCATCTTGAACTTGTAAATTGTAGCCTATACTGCCTAGTCTATGCTATATATGAATTACCTACAAAATAATGTCCTATTGTAGTTTAATTCTAGCCTATCATTGTTATAAGCCTTGCCTAGGTTCTCATGTAATGACTTTTAGACAGTTGTGTTTTCTAACCAGCTATGCATTTACGATACTTTATGAGTTTAGGCTATTAATTTAGTGAGGTAGGTAGGTTACGTTTGAATTTGAAGTTATTTGATTTGATATTTTATGCTTGGATACTCTTTATGAATGCAAACATGACACAACGTTGCTCGGGTCTCCATAATGTGGATTTGAGAGTGTAAAAAAACCCTGATATATTGGTATTATCGGGTCGATAAATTGGTATCATTAGGTCGATATATCAGTATCGTTGGGTCCATATATTGGTATTATTGGGTCCATATATCAATATCAGTTTTGGGGCTATACCGACGCCAGGCCTTGACATACACGCTCGCCATTGGCGACTAACATTTGGCTAATGGCGACCAATAAATGCACTATGGTCGCCATATTGGCGAGTGGCTTATTCATGACTCATTGTATTTTTATTATCATTTTAATCCCTTACATTCATTATTCTTAATTAATTAATGCTTGGCCTAGCCTATTTACATCAACGATCGCAACTTACGCAACTGAACACATAAGTGCTGACAAAACAGTACTGTAGCACCACTTACTGTATTCTACACTGTAGACAGGCAGTACAATATTACTGTAGGATATACTGTATGTACTGTTTTCTATTTTATTAACTTTGGCTGTATCCTGTACATAAATGGCATTTGATCTGATCTGTATCAAGCTTAGCGGGATGGAATCTCCCCTTCAATGTAATTCAAACACATGACATTCTTGCAGGAGGAAACACAGACATAGAATGGCTGTTTTGTCACACGTGGCGATGTGATATTATTTTGGACGTAATAGAGAATAACAATAACCAATCAAGATTATTCTTAGCGATCGATCATACGCTGCTTGTTTATCAGAACATTGCAATGTACGAAGTAGACAAGTTACATAGGCTACTGTATAACGTAACAGGCTAAAAGTGTCGTAGTTGACCACACTGGGTGCATACGGTATGTCTGTACACATGTTACTGACGGATTACGCCAAAACGATACAACAGTTTTATCGCGCGAAATGCCCTTATTTACCGTAACTCCCGCTCCTAATTGCAAGATTATTTTGGACCCTACTTTGATCCTACTCTTCTTTGATCACGCTCAGGCAAAAGTAAATACAGGATTTAAGCCTACTCCATGGGAACGTGCCTATACGGAACAAATACAAACAACATTTCATATAGGTGGAGCTTTAACATTATTCGGTTAATTAATTTAAGCAATTTGTTACGTAATAATGAAGCAACACTTGCCGCACAAATTATGCTTTATCTTTCATGGAGATTAGCACAGAGTTTAGTTTATTCAATCGGTAATAATAAGTTTGAATTACCTATAAATAATTATAAAGTAGGCCTAGTATTTTATACTGTACGTGGTAAAAAGTTAAAGCTGCGGCTGTCGTGTTTGGGGATCGCAAACACGGTCTCCCCCCACGAATTATTCCACATAAATTTTGTCGAGGGTGACAATGAATAACGATGATCTGAACGCAGGCGATAATTTATGACCGTTTACGTACATGGTTTATAATATCGTTATTCGATTTCGGTCAGAACTGCCAGGCTAACGTTACTTGAAGCCTAGCCTAATGTTATGCTGTACTGCTAGCAGTAACAGTTAGGCCAAGGGGAGGGGGGGGGTACAGATACACTTGTCTGTTGTTGCCAATGCATTACGTTTTTCTAGGCTTAAGATATTGGCGAGTGAATCTTACAATTTGGCGAGTAGATTTTTAGTCACCCTCACCAAGTGCCGACTTGTTTTTAAAATCTATGTCAAGGCCTGGCTTGAATGTATTGCAAACACGTGGCATTCTCGCGGGAGAAAATACAGACAGTCAATGGCGTGTTTTCGTCACACATGGCGGTGTGATATTATTTCGGACGTAATAGAGAATAACAATAACCAATCACGGTCTTGCTTAGCGATCATGTGCCGTTTGTTTTTCAGAATATTGCAAAGTACGTAGTAGACTAGTTATATAGCTTACTGTATAACGTAACAGGCTAACGTTAGAGTGTAGTTGTTGACGAATAATTACACGTTGGTGAAAGCAATATCAGAAGATTGGCGACATTTTTGCCGAGCCATATTTTGCCTATTTTGACTATGGGTCCGATCATAAAATAAGATACAAAACTCCGACCAACCCTACCCTTTGAAGAGTGTCTATGGATACACAATGTGGGTGCATGCGGTGTCTGTAAACTAGTTACTGGCAGATCCGGCCCACGCGCCAAAATGATACAGCATTTTTATCGCGCGAAATAAATGACCTTATTACCATAACTTCCGCTACTAATTGCAAGATTATTTTGGATCCTACTTTGATCCTACTCCGTTCTTCGCGCTCGGGGCAAAAGTAAATACGGGATTTAAGCCTACTCCGTGTGACTGCGCCTATACGGAATAAATACAAACCCCCCCCAAAAAAACCTGTTGTATAGTCCATTCCAGGTAGGCGGGCCATAACACTATTCTGCTAATTAGTTGAACGATTTGTTACAGTAATATTGAAGCAACAACTGCCGCACAAATTATGCTTGAAATCTTTCTTAAAGAGTCTAGTTTATTCAATTGGGAATAGTAAGAAATAGTAGAAAAAATTGTACAGAACACAAACACTACATGAAATAATGTTACTTATACTATGGGATGAAAGACATCGATACGTGGTAAAAAGTTACGGCTGTCGTGTTTGGGGTTCACGACTTGAAAACGTCACCCCCCCCACGAATTATTCCACGTAATTGCGTCGAGGGTAACAATGAATAATGATGATCTGAAAGCATCCGTCTACAAACACGGTTTACAACATCGGTATCGGAACCACCGAAAATAGTGATTGAAATATCGGATATCAGCCAGAACCAATAATGACAATATCGGCCCAACACCATCTGTGAAAGTAGCAGCAACTATAGCTGCAAAACTAACTGTGACCGTAGCTGTGAAGCAAATTGCAACAGCCGCAGCGAACATGGCTGTGCTGTTGTATGTTTCTTTTACTCGTTTCATATCTGTACTTCAATTTGCGACATGAATGGAATTGTGTTTGTCCTTCCCAGATCTCTCAGCCAAGGTGGTTACCGCTGCTGTGATTGGTTCCTTGGTATGCGGCATGCTCCTAGTTGCTGCCCTCAGCTGTACGTGTAAACTCTACCAGCTTCGCCACATGCGCAGGGAGAGACCCTCACCATCGTCACCCCCGGGACCCTTCTACGTCCACGGGAGAGAATCCAGCCGGAGGGAGGCACCTCCATCGTATTCAGCCACCATGGCGTCACCCCACTTCGCCGAAATACAGAGGGCGTTTGTGGAAGGCATTCAAGGACCATCCCATCCTCCAGCCAGGGGGATCAGCAGACGTAGGTCCCGCTTCCTGCGAATGCTCTCGCAGAGGAGCAATACGGAGAGTTCTTCCGGTAGGACTGAAAACAGGCCATCGGGAGACAGGGTGGAGCTGCCCCCTGGTGGGGAAGATGGTGACCCCACCACATCTACCTCGGGGATCCAAGCGGTGAGGATCCCCCGCGAAGCGACCGATCCCCCTGGCGTGGAGACGTCTAGCTTCACCACGTCGGACACAGACTCGGAGACGAACCAGGACGCGTCACAGCAAGCACAGCTGGACCACCAAATACTGAACGCTGCAGCGAACATCCACAGGATGAGGGTCGCCAACAGGAATGGTCAGAGGCAAGGTAGAAGGGATGCCACCAGAACCCTGGACGTGCCCTCCACGGAGGACCCTACGCCACCACGTAGTAGCACACCCGACGGTGCTCAATATGAAAGTATATCCAGAGAGGTGACGTCACCAGCGTCGCAGGATCATGCTGGACGTGGTCAGGACGCAGGCCAACATCTGGTCGATTCCCCTACTGAACCTAGTGAGCATGAACCTGCGGTTATTGTTGGTGTAGATGACATGCAGGATGGTGGTGATGATGTACAGTTACTGGGTGATGTATGAAGTGGGTGCAGCACCCCCTATCCCCCCACCATACACAGAAAGTGGGGGTGGGGGAACCAATGATCAGTGGCGGTGTGCAAATCGACAAATTCAGGATGTAATGCTAATTTAACTACGAACGTCATATCAAATTCAGTAATCTGCCGTAAAGGGAGTCGGGATCTGTGCCTGTCATAGACTGTACAGATGCCGAAGAATTCTCCCTACGAGGAGCAAAGAGATCCTTTATCGTGAAGCTCAAAAACGATCCAACGTTCCGATGAAGACCTGCAGCTTTGGTACGTCCCACATTGTGGTAGAACCCGAGGCATTCAGCAAACTGCAGGCTAATGAGCCCACATGCCTGTGATACCAAGGCGGGGAGCTACAGGTTTGACCGTCTTGGATTTCAATATGATACCAACGGAGAAATGTTCGGCTATAATTGAACTGAATTTTTTTTGGGGGGGGGAGTATTTAAAAAAAATTGCTTTAAAATCTGCATTGAAGTGACTGCTTTTGTATGCTAAGTGCAGGAAGGTCTGAGGTCTGAGGTTGCTGTTTATGTAAAGCGGTATTGTACCTCTTGTCCATTAGCCTGCAGGAGGTATAGGCAACACACGCAGGATGATGGCGATCATGTAATTCCTGAACGAAAAATACCTGCATCGGCCCCTTTGAACGCCCTTGTTTAAAATCAGTCAAGGTATATATCATTACAGAAAGACCATTGTCAAGTCTTTATCAATTCAATTCTTTATTTTTGGGAAGAATTGGATGATTTCAGTACATATACCGGGCCATGCAGGTTGGTAGAAATGTATCGTCTCAATGGTATATATATGTGAATTGTCTGCCATCAAGTGCCTTAGCACACGCTTTAAATATATCAAGATTTATGTTGTTTATAGTGATTTCATTTCATTTTGTTACATTTATTGCTTTATTCTGCTCAATAATTCAGACAAAACAAGAATTTTATGAAACAAAAATTGGTACAATGTCAAGAAAGGAAGTGAGCTGCTTGGCTACTGAGGGCAGTACAGAGTACTGTCACTATTGTCACTCCCTGATCCTGTAAAGAAAATATATAAATGATATACAACCATATGGAGGGTTGCAGGATGACCCCTGGGAGAGAGGGGCATCATATTTCAATGCACCACCATTACACCCCTGGGTCATGGATGCAACAAATGATTCATTTGACACTCCTTGGATTTGACCTTATGACATACACATGTTGATACTTGTACTGTACTGTGCATTGTACTGTATAATTGTACTGTTCTGTGTGCTGTACTGTGTGTTGTACTGTATGTTGTACTGTATTGTACTGTGTGTTGTACTGTACAGTGTGCTGTATTCTATATCTTGTACTGCTCTGTGTTGTACATTAGTATATGATACATCCCTTCTATGCACTGCGTCATCAATTTCTTGATATTTGCCTCCAACTAAAGGTTTGTTTTATAAGACTGACATTTCCGCCACTAACAGTTGTATAGGCATACATCCTGAATTTAGCCTGAAATGGCTTCTCAGCGAGAGGGATATGCAAATGAATCGGTATTGAATGATTGCCACGCGGGCCCTCCTGGAATTCTTTTTCATCTGCCACGCCCCGTCATTCACTGCTGTTTGGCCCACAGTTTAGGTCGGACGAAAATTGACGGTTAGATTGATTGGTAACTTGAAACACTGAAACTAGAAGTGGTCGTAGCTTCTAAAGCTCACGGTTTCTTCCACTGCTATGAAGGTGTCATGGAGGTGGTAGGTACTTAAGGTATTTTTTAAAAAAATGAGGTGAGTTGATTCATATTTGAAAATTTTCTAGTTCTATGATTTTTTTTTAGACTTCAAAATTCTTCCTTTTTATGTTGTTTTTATGAGTTTACTGGTGATGGAAATTTTAAGAAAGATTTCTTCAGGAAATATATCTTTTCGAAAGATATCTTTAGGAAATATATCTTTTGACCAATTTTGGATATATCTCAAGCAGCTTGAATTATTCCATAATAAATACATAGTCTAATAAAGTTGACTGCATTTTTTTTTACCCTCGTTAATTTCGGTCGACCACGAATTGTGTCCAATACTTGCCAATAGCTAGGAGCTGTTTGATGAGCATATCTCGGGGTTAACGGGTTCGTGCGTCTAGTGGCAGCTCCCTGGTTCATGTATGTATCGTTTGGATTGGCGAAGGGGGCAGGGCTAAGCACAAACGGCATACGCCCACCACTTCGCACGTTCACATTGTCTTTACAGTCCGATCGAAACAGGGGGGTACTGCATGCATACGTTAAAAGCTCCCCCTTCAAGTGACGCACCTTAGAGGCACTAGCTGGATCTTTATCTCCCTGTTGTTCTAATCCTTTCCGGCTGTCCGTTTACGCTCCCCCACCCCCAATGTTCATTGAATCATGTAGCTGTGCCTGCAACTAACAACATTGCGTGAGTCTCGTCCCGTCGAAGGAAAAGTCGATGCCCTCGCTACGGCCCTGGTGGCACTGCGCAATATTTCAAACTTAATAATAAAACGAAATATTGGTATAAATAAAAATCTAAAAGTCTGCAGTTGTTGTTTTTCCCAAGTTAAGTCAAGCCCAAATAGCTCAGTTGGGAGAGCGTTAGACTAAAGGTCCCTGGTTTAAGCAGTCCTGAGAACTCCCACGAGTTCTGAACAGTCCCGGGTTTCGGCAGCCTTTTAATGCTTAAATATAGATATAAAATTATTTATTCCTTAAATTAAATTATTTCAAACTCACTATATCAAGGTTAACATATTGATACATTGGCGCTTCTCATTATCTTCAGAGGAGGGGTAAGGAAATAAAGGCCGGAGGTTTGGCCGTGAAGGACCCACACTGATTTGAGGTCCTGATTTGAGCCTGGTCCTGGAGGAGTGGGTCTAACGAGAGGGGTTGTCCCCTCGGGGAAATTCTTCCCGTCACTTGTCTTGATTCACAATGGAAGCAATGTTTGATATTTTGTATACAGTAAAATGTTTCAAATAAGGAAATTAAGCTATTTTTTGTTGGATAAGCTCAGTTTAAGCTAATATTTAGTGTCACTTCCATTACAAGATAACCGATAGCACTATTCACATGGAAGGGGTCTAATAACTCTGCGAGAGCCCGGGAAGCGGGTCGGTCATTCTTAGTCTCCGAAGTTTTCTTGTAGTTGACACAAGTTACATGTAATCGCTCAAAATGCTGCCATTTAATTAATCTATTAACTAAGCCTTTAAACCCTCACAAGAAATGACTTGGGATCTGGAATGTCCCGCTGTATGTCAATAGGGAACTTTAATACGCGGCAACCTTCTGACTATATGAAATATAATTCCCTCAGAACATACATACATTAAGCTTATGTAGTAGTACTAGTCCTAATACTCTGGACCTTTTCTGCTTCCAGAGAGTTGAAATAGATCAATGATCAGTGATTTTTCAATCATTTTCGCCAGGTTCCACACATGGGCGAAAAGTGATTACAAAACTTGAACGTACCAAGTTAATACCACATAATTATAATAGTTCAATCACTTTATATCACATAACGGCGAACATCGTAATTCGTTCATGACATGCATGTTACGGTCTATTATCCCCCATTTTTGAGCAATTCACCCACAACACCCCCATAACTCTCCCAAGGCAAACCTCGGATACACCACTGGGGTGAATAGCCTTACCCGGGTTGAGGTGGGTTTTTTTTAAAGAAAACCCTCAACAAGAAAGAACCTGGTATCTAAACCAAACAAATGGCAGCAAAGGCTTCAAAAGCCAACTGACCCACTTCTCAGCCCCTAGTCCTATTTCGTTTGAACTGCTAAGGCTAAATATCATTGGGCGGGGTGTAGTGCCACATAAAGTGTAGCGCATGGCTCTGTTGGAAGACACTCGGCCCCACCATTAATAACCAGTGCGGGGCCCGTCCTAAAAACAACAGATACTACACACATGATCCAAGTTAGCCAAAAACTTCCGAGAGGCGATCGCCGGGTTGAGGAGGAGCACATCAATTAGATAGATGGTGCGGTTACGGTCAAGTTTTGGTTAACAGCGATTTAATGAGCAAATGGCGTCCCATACATATTTGCTGCTGATAATGCGGGTTTGTTGTAACTCGTGTATCACGGGTCACATTAACTCAGTCTTACGTACGTGACAGATACACGTACGTTAGGCCTGGATAGGTCGTCCTCTGTGTGATACACGTAACTCTAAGTAACTCTAGTAGTTCTTCTAGAGTCTGTTACTTGTTATTTCAGTTAGTCTTACACTGTTGTTATTTTTACGTTGACCCGAGCAGAGATCCCAAGTCAAGAGAGTTTACAACGGGACAGAAGTCTTAAGACCATGGCTGAGAGTGCGACAACGGCGAAGACATTTAGTTCGGAAGAAGTCAGCCATCATAGAACTACATCTTCTTCTTGGCTGGTGATACACGATAACGTGTATGATGTAACGAAGTTCTTGGACGAGGTGTGTATCACACTATGTTAATTGTTATTTTATTTGTTCGTTGTAATATTGTTGTTAAAGTTTGACTAGGTACAACTGGTAGTAGTAATGTAGTGCTAACAAGTAAGTATATAGCCTAGGCTCGGCCTACAGTGCATTTGCAGTGCTGCCACTAGTGCTAGCCTACCACGTACCGCAGTTTGGGTAATGTACTTAATCAAGTTTATGACCACCTCAATTATAGGAATAGGATACCGTGCATGGCATTAGTACTAGTGTGTTAGGCTAGTCTAAGCATGATTATCAGAAAAATTATATGCACTGTACCATACCTACTTTTGTTAACATATGGCATTTACTAAGTATACTGTATAGTAGTATGTCTGGTCTATGCTAAAATTTGCTGGCATTTAGAAAAATGGTTACATAATAATATTAAAACTAGAGCATGTTTCACCCTGAGTACTGCAGTAGCACTATGTAAGCAGATTCTGTAGTACTAGTAGTACTGCTTTTTTCCTGTAACAATCGCCACAGTCATTGTCCCAAGTCACCCCAAAACTCAATGCGTGGCATATATAAAAAAAAAACCCAGATCCACTATTAGTATTATCTTATAAAACAATGGTCAAAAGTTGGATTTAAAGTGAGATAATATTATTCTTCTTTTTGTGTCAAGTTTTCAATCAAGTAACTTTGATTTTTAAACATTTTCCAGGATCATTGTTGTTAATAGAGTGTTTCTGTTCGCTAGTTTGCATTTTCACTTCACCTTAGTGGCATTAAAATTTAAGCCTCAAAGCAGGGGCCCCTCTCACCGGTGATATTGCTATACTATAGAACAATTAGAAGATAATTACAGTAAATTGTTACCAGCAATTGGCTATTTCCTGTGAAACCTCTTCTGACAAAGCTTTTAAAAACTCCCTTCAAGTACTTGTACCTAAATATATTACAAAGAGATCTACTGGTACCCCCTGGGTAGTACAGAAATCCTTTAGAACCTGTCTTTTCATTTACAGTGAAACAAACTATACACAGAAGACAATGAAACATACCAAGGCATTTTCAACAAAGCTACATTTAGTACATATTTGTGGGAAATAGTTGGATTTAAAGTTGGATTTAAAGTGAGATAATATTATTCTTCTTTTTGTGTCAAGTTTTCACTTAAGTAACTTTGATTTTTTAACTACAAGTACTCCAAATGGCAACACAAAATTCTGTTACAGTTTTTGAGATGTCATTGGTGTTCATTATATTCATGCAATTTAAGGATGAGAGATTAATGACATCACAACCAGTTCTGTACTGTAGTAGTTTATTTTTCGACATATTCTTTACTTCTACATCAATTCGTGTGCTAGAAGTGAGGCTAGAATGCCTTGTTGATTTCCTTTGTTATTGACAAATATCAAAGTTACAGTAATTATAAACAGCACACTGTAGATGTCCTGTCAATGAACAAATTCTAACAAGTTATGTTAAAGAAATGGAACAGTATAGATATTCAACTTTTGGTGGAGCTCATGTGTTAGACAAATGGGCAGATCCCTGCTTTAGCAACAGAACAATAATAATTTTTATACAACAACAATTTATGTTGCTCTTTGGAGGAGAGGAGTAATAGTCATTGTTTCTAAGCATTAGTTATGTGATTGAAAGTCAGTGGTTGTCTTGAAAATGTACAAAGAGGAATTTTTTTATGATTAAACATTCCAAATTGTCGCAGAGCATTTAGAAATGACACTCATTGGGTCCACTAACCCCCATCTTCGAATATCATCTTCCTCTGTTGATGAGATCTTAAAGTTTGAATGAAGTTTAATCATTTCAAAAACAGAAGCTGATGGTGTGATAACCTATGATTGTCACATACAGTAGGAACTATTGATCATTGTGAATTGCCTTTGTGTTCTTTGTTTATGGTTGTGCACAAATGTAGCTGAAGCTGTGTTTTTTCTTAGGGACAGAGAGTGACTCGATAGTCTGCAAAATGACCGCAGCTACAGTAGGTCTTGCTACAGCACGTCTTTTAAAAGGTTAACTCAGCCCTTATGAAAGAAAGCAATTTTGTCATTGTATGTTCCTAGATGTGACTTCACAGATTTGTTGTGCAGTAAAATTTTGACGTTTTTTGATATATGTATGTGAGCAACGAAACAAGATATGAAGGTGCGTGGGATCAATGAGTCATTTTTATTCTTCATTTTTTTTAAATTAACATTTTAAAGCTTTGTGAGGCGGAGTCCGTATTGCCAACCGTTGGTGAAACTTACTCGCTGTACACCTAACTCGACAACATCCTCTTGACCAGCCATGTCATGATTACACGCGTTTGCCTCCGTTTTGGCTGTTAATATTATTAAGTCATAGTAAGATTTTTCATTGGTACAGTAGTATAACATAATATGCAAGTAATTTTTGTATATTTTTCATCTTTCAGCATCCAGGTGGTGAAGAAGTAATGCTAGAGCAAGCCGGTAAGTGTAGTTGTGATGTGTAGCAGTCCATGTAGGGGAGTTGTAATGCAGAAGTACAAAGTACGTGCATAATGGAAACCTTTTTTTCTATCACTGTACATTATATTAAATTCCAGTATCAAAAGCAATGTTTTAACCGAGCAGCTTGTAGAACAATATGACCTTCAACCTTCTGCTTTCTGGGTTTGTCTAAACGTAATGAGTAATGAGGGTTGGGGCCCTTTTCTGTACTGAATGTTATCGTCATCGTGTTATCATCCGGTGAACCTTCTGACACCCAAAAAGAGGACCCTGGGTGGAGGAGGGGGTAGCGCTCCATTCGAATTGCTGCCGCCGACAAGAGGTATCCAGGGATATGGCGGCTTCCATTTGCCCCTGCCATTCTTTGAGGGATATCTACAGAATGAACCAGATTGGGCATACACCGACCTTTGACCAGTCTCGGATTAGTGTACCATAATGTGGGCGGGATCAATCTCTTTCAGGTGAACGGCCCTACTACAATATTTTAACTGATATATATATATTTTGTTATTTCCATGTGTGTTTATCAGGTGGCAATGCTTCAGAATCATTTGAAGATGTTGGTCATTCACAAGATGCAAGGGAGTTAATGAAAGACTACTTCATAGGGGAACTAGACGAGGTCAGTTTTTCGTAGAGACTTTTTTTTGTGAAATTGACAAAAGGGTATTGTTTGTATTTTACCCGTTTAACAGGCAGGCTATCCTGGAAATACACAATAATGTATAAATTGAAATTGAGTGGAGTAAAGAAATGCTTACTAAGAACCTGCTAAGTCAATTGGTCTACAGAGCTTGTATTATCTGCCTCCACTCAGTGACCACTTTTCCACCTCCCTTCGGTGCCAAATTCTGTTATTCACCCTGATCTCCATCTATGGTGCCTGGTGCATTCTGTTTTTCACCCTGATCTCATTGCATTCCCCATCTCTAGTACCTTCTGTTTTCCACCCTGATCTCATCTGGACTATAACAGTGCTTAATACTTCATTCTGCTATATATCTGACTGGGTCCATTTGCAAGACTGATGACCCCTTATGCTTCCAAATTGATGTTTATCTCTCATATCTGTGATGTCCACTCTGATGATGTGGGAGGGAGCTAAGCCAATACCCTCATTGGGTATAAATAGTTTGTAGGGAGATATAAAACTCCCCCCCCCCCTTCCAACTCCTTCACCGGTGTTTATTAACATGACCGGTTCTCTGGCAGTGAAATTAGTAGAGATCTGTTCTAATTTAGAAGTGACTAGATTTTCAGTAAATAGTTCCAAATTTCGTTTACATTGTTGAATACAAAGGAGGACCGCCTAATTCATTCAAACTGAAAGCTCGATGTGGAGCTTTCGTGGGTGGCGTGTGTTTTAAGAGATGTCGGTGAACCATCGGTACACGCTGATAGTAGTGATGTAACGTCAGACTGATTTAAACGAATGTGGTTGCAGGTTAAAAAGTGAGAGGTCACGACCTCTTAACCTTGAGCAAACGGCTATTGACAAAGAAGTTGCGTAAAAGTTTGTGCAAACAGCAATTAAGTTTTAAAAAAACAAATCCTTGGAAAGTGGCCGAGATGTGACAGAGTGACGTGTACAGTATGTATTCAGTATGTATTCAGTATGGAAACAGTATATATTCAGTATGGAAACAGTATGTATTCAGTATGGAAACAGTATATATTCAGTATGGAAACAGTATGTATTCAGTATGGAAACAGTATGTATTCAGTATGGAAACAGTATGTATTCAGTATGGAAACAGTATATATTCAGTATGGAAACAGTATGTATTCAGTATG
>JAODAG010127596.1:0-15108 GCA_027574785.1 Orphnurgus asper
ATATACGTATGATAACGAAACGAAATTAAGCATCTGCTCACTTTATCTTTTGGTAGGTTGGTACTTGTTAAAAACGGTTGGTACACGGCAGTGAATCCATCGTGGGTATCGTATCTACCGCTCTGAATTAATTCTTCCAACTTTTCCTATAAGAAAGGCATAACATAGGCTATGTTCATTATATTTGCATGTAAAAAACAAAGTACAAATCACTTCGTCTTCATCACATGTTTTTATAGGGAATCAACTACTAGGAATGATTGTAAATAAGCACCCTTCTAATCGACCAATTTTTAATTGATTCTAGAGAAATTTATATCAAAAGAGTAGGTAATCGCGTACCTTCAAACAGTGTATTATATACGGACTGATCATGCCACAAACTAGACTTCTGGGTTTAAGAAAGTACGGCACACAAAATGTAGTTATACTCCACTAATGACGAGGGTAGTCTTTCTCTAGTAGGAATTCGTCTTACCTGATATTGGTACGTAAGATCTACAAATTCAAATTCTTCCTCCGGCGTGATGTCCATCCCACACGGGCAGAGGAACCTGTAAGGATTTTTTTTGTAAAGATTTTTGTTATACTATGGTCGAATGCTCTTGTAAATATACTCTTGTTGATTTTTTGTATTTGAGTTATTTTACTCCTTAACAATTAGTATTTGACGATAACTTTTTAAGGCTACACGACTTTCTGGTATTGCATAGCGGCCTATTATCGAGTAGTAAACTCTATGTTGATTGAAATGTTACAATGTGGTGTTAATTTTTAAATGCAATTGGGTAGCTACGATGAGGAAGAGAGGTTTTTATTTTTATTTTATTCGCTCAGGAACTGCAATAATTATGTTAAAAGTTCTGTGAAAGTCACAAAAAAGAACACTGCCTGGAACACGTGAACACGTGTTTATCCACGATGTCACCATACACAGCGATCTCAGCAGAATGGTCATTATTAATCAAGGGAAATTTATTTCTGGGGAGGATTTAATGATCCCAGTTTTTATGATTCGGACTCCATTTTTATGGTTACCGTCTAGGGTCTGGATGAGAAAGGTTTAATACCAGGCTTCACCGTATGTTGGTAACTATTGGTTTCGTTCTAAATAGGGTTTTAACTTTTGGAAAGCGTAACTGAAAACAGAATTGTGAGTATTTGGACCATGGATGCTGCGATCTCTGGGCCCTTCCACATCATGATCATCTCTCAAATTAGAGTAGAAGAGGTCGGTCATTGGCAGCGTTGCATTCATAAGCTATGGATATAATCCAGCATCAGGTAAACAGTGGAGGCGTGCTTCTGTTTTTGAGACACAGGAAGAGCTCCGACGGCGGAGCGGCCAGCTCAGAGTTGTGTAGGATCCGGGGTCCGCATTTGGAACACTACTGCAGATGGGGTCCATGCATTATCTACCGTTTGTTATCGGAGTTTTTGCCCTTTTTTGAAATGTCGATGTTGTTGGTGTCCACTCCTCCTATTTACGGAAAGCGTTGGGGCACATGCTCCTTTCATAGGGGATATGTGCTCCCTAGTTCCAGCAAAGGGGCACAATATGGAAATCGGCAATTTTACGTGGCACTGATATTAACACAGCATAGTTGGCACTGATTTTAACTGGCGTTCCTTTTTGTCGGAGGTTTATTGGATACGGTTGTCGATATACGGTTTATTTCATCTGTAGGCCTATTTGCCAGTGTTTTTTACCTTAGTTTGAAGTTCCACTTTTTGTCTGTAGGAAATGTATTTTGTTCGATTTCTTTCAGTATAGCATTTTCGTAGTTTTGCTTGTTGGGTCTTCATTCGTTGTGTCGACTGTAGCTCTTGTTCAACTGAATCCTAGTTAAACAGTAGTACCGGTATCTGTTCTGCTGGTCGATGTTGTACAGCCGACATAACTTGAATTGAAAGACATATTAGTGTCTCATCTCTTTGCCCCAGCAGCAACGTATAGCAAATTGTTCGATTATTTGTGTTAATTAAGAAAGTGTGACTCACTTGTGCAGGATATCGCACTTCAGTGATACCAGCGTAACGATCTCGGGTACCCGTGCAATGCCGACCACATTCACTATGGTGCGAGGAAGCTGTGTGCATGAATATATATATATATATATAGAAAAGTTTGATCCATTACATGACCTACTATATAATTCTCATGTAACTGTAACACCCGATACTCACCATGTCTTTCCATATGTACTCCATACTTATTACCACGGACTATTGTGTCCAGTGGTCTATAGTACTGCTATTACGTGTTCAGAAACATTGCTGTAGTCGCCACAGTAGTAACTATACATGACAGTAGTACGACACATACTGCATGCAACTTCGATCTGATTGTATCTATTTATCGGTTCAAACTACATGAACAGAAACAAAAGTAATTGCTATGGACCACAGTAGTAATTACTCTGGACCACCGAGTCCATAATATGGTAACCACGGAACACATATGGGTATAAACAACCATTAGTGCTCATTGTGCGTATGGTGCATGTTACAGAGGGTGGTACGGTAACGATGGGAATGAACATCCAAGCTTCAGTTACTGCCATTATATCTTCTTCATAGTTCCGTAGTCTACCGAGACCGATTCAATATCCCGTATATCAAGCTAATACCTTCGCCATCCGAAAACTTACAGGCCAGTGCTACAAACACCACCCGCCCTCACTAAAACTGTTCATGAAAAACACCCTTCGACTACCCACGTATTGCTTACAGCCTACCTGTGCAGTCCTCACACACCCTCGTTTTATATTGCCATGTATCCCCACCCATCCGGGCTCGATAGGGGGTGAGTGGTAGCTTACCTGTTCCATCATCATATCCAAGGAGTTTTGGATCCTGGCTACGTAGTTTTCCGCCGTCGATCTGTCTCTATCTTTACAGTACTGACAGAGGTCATTTCCTCCGATGAACAGCGTCACCAGTTTCCAGTCCTTGTCTACGTCAATATCCGGATTGGTCAGGATGCGCTGGATCATGTTCTCAGTTTGTTCTACTATGTGCCTGTAGAGAAAAATATCTTAATTTTAAAATTGTAAATATCGTATTACGATTAATTTATTTGTCGCTGATGTAACGCGTCGTTACGTCGTAGCTTGTGTACGATTGTTACATTATACAGTCCTCCAAAGTCCGTAGTTTTCTATGTTGAAGAGTGGTCGATCGTTCAGTCATGTTGTAATTTCTACGAACTTTATTCCAACCTCCCTTCCTCATTTCTTTACCATTAACACTGCCATACCATAAAGTACACTGCATCATTTAATTAGGGAAGATGGTGCCGTAGCATATGCTGCCGTTGTCTGGTTTAAAGCACACGTTCTCTCTTGGGTGGATTTTCTAAAATACAACAACATTTAGTTATCTTCTCGGCCTCATGGCTATAATATATATTATAGTGTTAAGGGTGACATGCGCTCGTTAATGATGAGGTAATCCTCCAGCAGAGCCATGAGCTACACATATAGGCCTACGTGACACGTACTACACTCGCCCAAATGAACTCCAAGGATATCAGTTTGGCGCTATGGTACCAAATGATGTATGCGGCCGTTGTTAGGTTTTAGAACCAATATTTCTACTTCGATTTACTTTTCTTTCAAAAGAAAACATCATTTAATTCACTGAATATGTATGCTTTTGCTATTTTCAAGCAGTGAGGTTAGTACACCCACGTCAGTTTTGAATTATATACCACTCAAGCACGTCCTTACTCCGATCTGGCCGCGGGAACTGCGCAGTTGAAATGCGATCCTTCACTGTCCACGTCTCCATAACCGGTAGAATATCCCGTCAAATCTGGATTGAACTTCTTGATTATATCTGCAGTCGGGAAAAATAGATACATGTAGGTAATGCAACAGAAAATAATGATATATCATACAGATTCGCGGAGACAACAATTAGCAAAGGTATTGTTGACATGTATGAATTGGGTTCAAAATTATAGGGCGCAAGTTTAAGGAGACAAGTTTATACCACATGTTGTTGCGTATTCTTGACTGGAGGCAGGAAATATTACATGATGTTAGGATTGGGTGAATTGAATGGGTGATTAATTATCACTAGTTACATCTGCGACGTTATAGTATTTGATAATGTACACAGTGCGTAATCATGATAAGATGTAACCTTAACTAGTCGGGTCGGTGTGCGTTGTATAGCGTACCCCACTAACGTGTCTTAGTTCTGCATACACTGATCTCTACTAAGTCAATTCGTAAACCAGAGCCAATGGAATCATAAACGTTTCCCTGGTAATAGCAACATTAACGAAAAACCGATAAAAAACCGTAAACTCACTTGGCAGAGTCAATACCTCTTCGTACTGATCGTTTCCACCTATACTGTAAAAAAATAATTGATAAATGAAATTTTCAGACGGTGTTACTATTTTTACTGTTATTATGTTCATGCTTTAGTAATTAACGTATCCAAGAAGCATTTTCTAATGTTTGCGTCATGGACCAGGCTTTACGAGAGTTTTGATGACCTTTCATTTGATACTTCGTGGACTTTGAGCTGTTGCGTTGCAATCTGTAGACTTCAATCTCAGGCTGACGAGGAAGCGAGAGGTTAGGCTTCATTCACTCAAAAGGGGTCAATTCTGTGTCGTCGTCTGCGGGTGAATACCTTCAAGTATAGCAAGACATTCCTTGTTAATCATCTGTCATCTAACCTAACGTTCAATAGATTGGGGTTCCCCTTATAACCCCATGCCTCCACTGTGACCCAATATGACATAGCGGTTCAATACGAGTCGTCCGTTACAGTACAATGTGTATCCTTACCTCCACGATACTCCTCGATATTCTCTCAAAACAGACGGGATGAAACAGGCACCAGCTCCGTTTGCAGCCTGGTAACAGTACAGAATAAAAGAAGCGGTAACATATTATCGGTAACATACACGTCGTAAGAAGCATTAGCGTCCAAGTAGCCTACCATACAGTCGTCATTACTGCATTACTCATTATTGTAACCATTGGTGGTGCCAATTCAGACAAGACAATGAGCTTCATTTTAAATAGAAATATATTCATAAAGGTATAATCTGTATCAATGTTTGAATATAAATATAGTAGAATGCAGGAGCCAGTTCGTTGACAAATGTAGGTTAAATAAACTGATTTCATCATTTACCTGTTACCTGTTAATCGTCTGAATCATGTTAGTATACCAATTGATCAGTGAAAGTTAAACAATTCAATGAAAGCTATTATAATGTAATGGATACCCTTTCAAAACTGTAAATAATTTCATTTGTATATGGTGTAGCCTCTTGATAACTTACAGTTAGAGAATCTCCAACTGCCCCTACCACTACTACGTCTGACGGGCGAACCTTGTGCGCTGAGGAGAAGAAAGGAAAATATCACCGATTACGCGATACGGTATATGGTGAATAATCACACCAGTGTTTAAGTATTGTATGTGACTTGTATGTTTACTTAAAACGAATAATACCGTTTTAATACAGATGAGATAATATTCACTTCGTGGCGGTTGAAAGTGATATATACTCCACATTACTACAACAAACAAAAACACTTCCATTAGGTACTTTTAGGTACTTTGATATCGTAGGCTATATGTTGTGTTTTACTTTTAATACTTTCGAAATAATCAAATGAACAGACACGAGACTGCAAAAAAAACTCACCAGACACTGGCACTTCCTCAGAGTGATGAACGTCACAAGTGAAATCAAAGACGTTATCCTGAAAAGAGGGAATACTTTCACAATTACATTCAAGTTATTGCTTTTTAGGCCGTCTTTGTTATATATAATAGCATGACAATGTTTATGGACATGTTTACTACTATGAGGTTTAAGGAAGCCTACACAAGACAGATCACTGGCGCCAAGTTAAATAAAACGTACGGTACCTCTAATTTTTACGATTTCAACAATAAAAATATCTTCATTAGATATCTTCATTCTTCTATGGTGATTTTCTCCTTGCAAAGTCTCCTGTGTCAACGTAGCGGTGACAGTTAGTGACGATGTTGCTATCAAGTTCGTCACTCACATATTTAGAGCAATCTGGAAAGGGGAAGTTTTCTTTGCCTGCTATCGGTTGGTTGTAGTATCCTGCCTCCGACTCGAACCCCAGTAGGATAGCTTCGTATTGTTCCCAGACATCTGTCATGGCGTAAATGATTGGATTGAAAATGTTGTACGTCAAAGTAACGTTCTTTACCTCGTTCCTCATTCATCTTGTTGGAGTCGTTCCGTGTTTAATTATCAGAGACCAAGCGATTGTTAATCGTGGTGAAGCTTGATTTATTGCATTATAATGTATCATACCAATAATTGAGGTTATCATTTTGGGTATTCGTTGCACCTTGATTAATCACAAAGTCTATGCACATAGGCCATATGCCTACTCTTGCTATAGGTACGGGTGCTGTCTGCTTGATTATTGTAAGGCCCTATACATGTAAGCTCATATTTAATTGCGATGTTCTGCATATAGCATCAAGCTATTTAGGCATAGACGGTCATTATTGCAATCCAGTTTCTTATCGTTATGAGAGCAATCGATATGTTACGGTCATTAGAGCATCAAGCTTCTTACCTTTATTAGAGAAATCGACCTTCTCTCCGTTATAGAGCATCAAGCTCTTACCGTTATATAGCAAACAATCTCCTTACTGTTTTAGAGAATTAAAACTTCTTACCTTTATTAGAGAACTTCGACCCTTTCTCCGTTATAGAGCATCAAGCTTCTTACCGTTACCGTATGTAGCAAGCAATCAATCTTCTTATTATTTTTAGAGCATCAAGCTTCTTACCTTTATTAGAGATATCGACCTTCTCAGCTCCTTAATAGAGCTTCTTATCGTTATTAGAGCAATTAACAATCTTCTTACTGTTTTTAGAGCATCAAGCTTCTTACACGGTCATTATTGCAATCGAGTTTCTTACCGTTATTCGTATGTGATTGATCCGTGGATCGTCCCAGCACTACTGCCGCCAAAAGCAAAGTCTTTAGCCCCAGCATTGTTGACAAATACGTCATGTTCAGCGTCCCGGGGGCGTACCAAGCCTGGATGGGTATTTGTAAAAATAATTACCTGCCGCTTGTTACAGGTTCTTAGCGGTTTAAAAACAGCTTAGAAACAAACCTCCTTGCATTAATAATGCTAGAATCAGATGATAGTTATTTTAGCCTACGTCGTATGCACATGAACTTATTCGTCCCTTTAGTGTATGCAATCTTAACAGTGGTAAACCAAAGTCGTTGTTTTGAGGACAAAGTCCAAGTCGGGCGAGATAACAAATATCATAAACACAACCATAAATAATGTCAATTACGGAATAATGAACAGATGGGAGGGTGTTTAAGTTTAGGCGGAACGAGAGCGAAGCAAACAATAAAAAATGTAAAAAGCTGTTGTCTCTCATACATATAGTTACACAATATTGAACAAATTGAAAGCAGTACAAAATACGAAATGTTTGCGCACTAGTAGTCGAATAGTTGCGAAGTAGTCGATTTCCGTTTACTTATCTTCATTTGAAAGTATCATTAAGCAGTTTTAGGTCGATCCTGACCTCATAACCTGAGATGACCTAATTTCCATGCTGGTTATGCATCAAGTCAAGTGCCCTTTGTACACTTCACTCTTTGAAGTGATCGAGGTGACTTGAAGTGAGAGGGGATCGACGTGGTATAAGCTCCACCAAATGTATCAATTAAGACACGTTTCAGAAAGTATTAATCAAAGAAATAATTTCATTAGCAAACCGATTGCTATATCTTACTTGTTTGGTTTGTTTGAATACCCATGGACATTTTCGAGTGCCAGGCAGTTCCCTTTCAGTATTATAATGTTCCATAATCGAATACCTTTCATGCCCCAGTGATTTTAGTGGCACTCAGCCAGGGGGCCAATGGCAGAACATTAGAAGCTGCTTAAACATAGCTGGCTATATTAAATTCAGGCTACATGCTCCCGACAACGAATCTACATCCTCCATTTCCATATAAGGCATATCGACGTAACCATGTATCACGCGTTGTTTATAGTGTAATGAGCGTACTATGTACGGTGGCATCATCATGGGGGTAAACCCATGAGGGCATGAGGTCAGATTCAGGTTCCCCTAGGTTTTTGTCATGCGCTCGGGTGCCCACGCATTTTAAAGCGTGAGATTCATGAATATAGCAGGAAATTTTTTTTCAGCGTTCCCCAAAATGTATGTTGTCCCCCCCCCACACAACGTTAGATTTAACATACAATGCGTTTTACCTAGAATTTGGCCAGTACCGGTATACAATAACAACGGCTCCGGAATGTTTAGAAATATGACGGATTTTCTTGTCCACTTCCTGGCCAAAATCAAATTTCGATCGGACTTGTTCGTTGGGCTAGTGTAGTGCCACTTTGAAGGTAGGATGCCGCCATTTATCGAAAGCATTTGGAATGACATTCTCGGCAAATTGTATTAATAGGATATTACAACTATATACACAATACAAAGAACTGAAATGATAAAGATTTATTCCATATATTGCTTAATATTGTAGTAACAAAAACAGAAAATTAATTTTCGGTAATGCAACGTGCAATATTCTTCATATATACTATACACTGAAAAATAGAGAAAAGGAATGTTAAGAATAATTCCAATAATGGATACTTTGATAAAACAAAGAGATTGAAATTCTGTGCACACATATGCAAAGTAAACAAAGAAACCTGATATAGAGTTCTCTTCTCCCACCACTGTCTGGTTTCAGCGAAATGCTGAAGACAAAGAGGACTCAACAGTAGTTAACGGTGAGTGATCGTTCCCTGTTCAGGCCCTCAGTTACCAATGATTTCGACAGAGACTGCAGTGTATCCCTAAACCGGTTGGTTTTGGGGAATATACCAAGATCACACAACTGACACTTACGCTCCACTTACACTGAACGTTTTGTAATGGATTTGCCATTAATGAACTTCATCAGTTTGGTAAACTGCCATTGTATCTAGCATCATTTTATATCTTCAATGTAGTTCAGTTCGAAAAGTTGATTTCCTTTGAAGTCATTTGAAGTTTGACGGCTCTTGTTGAAATGTTTGGATCCTGTATCCTGTCGACTTCTCTTTGACTGGTGTTAAATGAAGTAAAACTAGTTTGAAGTAGTTGCAGCTCATCGAGTCCAAGCATCCGTTCTCCTTGCACAGCAGTTTCAAGATTCATCAGATGACCACGCCTCTTCCTGTCAAAATGCAAGGAAAGATCCTAATTTGTAACTTCGCCAGGATTCGTAGGATCTGGACGGAGGATCATCGTACATCGTCGACGTATGACTTTACATCATACGGATACGTTAAGGAACGCAATAATAATAATAATACTATACAGAGGGTTGAAATTTCAAATTGAATTAATTATAATTATGATACCATCTTATCTAAAGGTTAATTTCAATGTCATTGTTCATAATGTCTGGATTATGCTGATTCTGACCCACCTCAATAACCGACGTCCTTGCAAGGGACTGATCCTTTTAGTCTTTCAGACTAGTTTGAATGGGTCAAACTAAATTTTCCTAATTCTTTGATATAAACGATGTAGCATACTCCCCTCACAACCACTTACATATTTGGGAACACCCCTCCCCATAAAGACAGAGGGTTATATTTGCCAATGTCGAGAACATGGCAATTAAACAACCCCACCAACCCCAACCAGGCAGTCCCATTCTACAGTATTTCAACAGTTAAATAACAACTGGACTGGATAATACATTATTATCTAGGTTGCTGTTTATTACTTCATTCTTACCGCAGGCTCATCCAGGAGTTGCATTTGATGGTGCTTCTGGTAGCCTCCTCTCTCCTCGCACTGTTTACACAAGTCAAAATCTTCACAAACTGTACAATTATATCGAGGTCCGGCGAGCGGGAACTCTTCGCAGCCGTCGCATTGTATTCCACTGTGCACGACCTTAAATTAAGGGAGCAAGGGCAGAATGAAAGAAAACATTTCACAAAATGGCAAAGTATAGTCACAGATCTACTATAGTTGCGACATTTATGGTACGTATCATGCAGGTATATGTATCATGCTGATACCTATCATGCAGATACATATCGTGCAGATACGTATCATGCAGATATGTAACATGCAGATACATTTCATGAGTAGTTGTGACTGCTGAGAAATTAAAACGGGCTACGATCGAAAAGCTAGGTAGCTATAAACATACCTCTTGCACAAATGTAAATGTGATATCCTCTTTTTATTTATAATCAGCAAGTGTAACTATATTTAACACAAACTTGTGGTATAGGTATATAGTTAGTATATGTTAGTATATAGTTAGCATATAGTTAGTATATTAGTATACTATAATTATTGTTACACGTGTAACGTTAACCCTATTGCAGATATATGTATCATTACTGCATTTGTGACTGGAAATTTCTACCTGTACAGGAGGTACATTACTTTAATTAACTCTTTATCATGTTTTTACTTCACCAGCCATTAAATGTTAATGTTCTTTGGCCTTAGCAATATGACTGGGGCTGTGAAGTGGGTCAGTTGCATATGCTGCCATTGTTTGTTCTTTCTTGTGTGGGTATTCTTAAAGAAAATGTCAACTCTATTGGTCAATTCAGATGAAGTCCTTGGATAGAGAGGCTTTTCAAGGTTTTCCCTTCACCTCTCAAAAACTCAAATGATCCTTCATTTCTATTACCTGTCAATAATTATAACCCACTTTGGTTGAAATCTGATGAACGATCACCCTAAGAGTATTTTGAAGGGTGTTCATGTTGCACTCTCCTGACCTCAAATGACCATTGACCTCTTACTCTGCAAATGTGTTTCTATACCCTTCAAAATTCAATGGTTGCCAATAATTACATATAAGGTATGTTCCAGATCGAGATTAGATGCATAGACCATCACTGACATTTTGAACAAATTTGATTAACTTAATTCAACCAATGAATGTCACTATTTCTATGTCAGGTTAAGTCCCTGGATGAGCATCTTAAATTATTTAATGTGTTGAACTCTCATGACCTATTACCTGCCACGTGTGCACAACAGTTGTGCCCCCAGTACATAAACCAATGTGTATAACAACCTCAATCTGAATCAGGCAGTCTGGGAGGAAAAATATTTTAAAGGACATCGTTGTTTTGACTTCGGCTTTAAAACGGGCAAAGCTTCCCTGGGAGGAGTAACAGTTTTAAATGATTTCATGTTTTGACCTGTCATTACTCCCAAATAATCGACTTTCTCTGTTCATTTTATTCAGTGTGTACGGACGGACAGGTTGCATGGGCATCTGCTTCTTTGTCTATATCAATTGATCTATATTCATTTAACTTGTTCAAACACTGTAATTATCTAGAGAACCCAAAGTGCTGCAAGTGACTGGTTAGTTTACAAAAGAGTCATTGTAACCTTATCGACCACGAATGGTCATATCGATGACAGAAATTCCACGCATGCAATATAATGAGAGACCACAATTAAGGCCGAAAACGAATTTCAGAAGAATTTTTGCCCAACTTGTCAACCGTACCTACCTCAACTTCACTGAATTCCTTAAATTGATGTTGTGGATGAACATCTCGATCCTTACAACTTTCACAGAGATTGTACCTCAGACAGGTCGTGCATCTGAAACGAGGTCCTATGATATAAACCTCTTTACATCCATCGCACGTTTGACTATCATGCTCCGGCTGTAAAAGACAATTGAAAACTCACGATTATCATCCATATGGTCGTAATGATAGATGAACTTTGTATCACATCATCATAACTTACTTACATCAACGCAAGAGCTCAAATTTACTTTGTGCGCCCGAAATACTAATCTATTCCATGTAATTTCATGTATAATCATGTTAATCTCATGTATTCCACGTTTTCTCATGTATTCCATGTATTCCCATGCATTCTGTTTTCCATGGTTATGCTATATTGAATTTGTGTCAATTGGTGTATATATGTCCTGTAGTATATGGCACAGTCGACTGTAGAAGTTATGTTTTTCTTATGCGTGTATAAAGCAAATTGTCCCACTAATTTTGATGATATAAAGCTCAGACCGTGAGGTGTTATGCATTTAAGACAACGAAAGAAACTAGGCGTACAGGCGATGATGAGTTTGCTTTCTTCCATAGAAATAAGTTATTTTAAGCTGACAGCTGCGTTAGAGTGCTTGAGTACCCATGGGAAGGCAATATGTCAGTGACATGGTGTCACCTACGACCAGAAAGACATTTTTTAAATGACTAATCGATGGTTTAGTACATCCACAAGCTCTGCAATTATATTCCTCGTCGCTTTAATGAAACCATAGCATATACAGAACAAAATTGGGTAGAAATACATACACCATTGACTACGTTCAATGTATTAAACTTAGAGTTTGATATCCAAAAAGTTTTCTCTCAAGCTTCGTCCTATGTTCATAGCGTTGCTTCATTTAGGGATCCTAACTGTATAATTGAGGGTAATTTTTTTTCAATCTTCAATTTGAAACAATGAATCGCCCCAACTAAAGGCGGTCTAAATAAGATCTCCCTTTCTACCGAATAAAGTAGAATGCAGAAATACCTACAGTGATGATTGTAATGTTTTAAATAGCTTTCTAACCATGTGTGTAAAAGTGTATTCTCTAATACATACCTATGCAAAATCTATATATTGCCAAAAGAAAATAAAGTATGCCTACCATATCGATACAACTTTTACAGGTATATTTCCTCACCTCAGATCCAGTGAATTCTCTAAACTGATGATCCGGGTGAACACCGTGATCCTTGCAACGTTCACAGAGATTATACCATAGACAGGTCCTGCATCTGAAACGAAGTCCTATGATACCGTCCTCTCCGCATCCATCACATGTGTGATCATCGTGCTCCTTCTACAAAAGCAAATTTTTTCCCCAAAAAATTAATCTTGGTTATTTTATTATTAAATAAATCAGCAGAAAGCTAAAAATTGCATTCAAGTAATTATTCCAAACTTGATTAACAGAAGATTGAATTTATAACTGTTTATATGGCTTATATATATCCTGTACGAAGCTTTTTTTGTTTTTGTTTGGTGTTATTATATACTAGCTGAGTGAAATAAATGTGGATCGTACTCTATATAGGTGCGCAGGTTTTCAAACCAGAGCCAAAACTAATTTTAGATTATGCATACTTACTGGGCTTTGACAACTATACCAACTCTGATTGTGGTATATATCTCGCACGTTTTTAAACTGTAATCAATATCTGCAGTACCACATAGGCTGATGCTTACCATATGTGTATGTATACTGCATGGGGGAGGTGGTGTTTTGCATTATAAGATACGTACACAATGATTAATAACTGTACGTCACTGTAAAAGTTTAATCTAGTATTTATTCCACCTTGAAGAAGTCAATTTAGTAGCCATATACGTCAAACAAGGATGATATATGGCAGCCAATAATAAATTTGTGCTGTTCTGTATGATGCATTGCACAACAATGACAGGTGCCTATTCGACACAGCCGCTTATTTCCGTTTTGCTATTACTTAAAAGATACCAAAAACTGATGAAATGTCTGCCGAATATTTGCAGCGCAGATTTTCTTGTTTATAGAAACTGAGGGCAAGTTCACCTTCTAAGTGAATATATTACCGGCAGGCAGGCTGCAGATCGCAAATTAATTTGTCAGGAAAGCAGTAGTTCATGACAAAGTTCGTGCGAATATTTACAGCACAGATTTTCTCATGTGTTTATACAACTGAAGGCGAGTTCATCTTCAAAGTGAATATTGTACCTCGGATCCGCTGAGTTTAATGAACTGATGCTCAGAATGAACATCTCGATCTTTACAGCATTCACAGAGGTTGAACTTCAGACATGTCCTACATCTGAAGCGAAGCCCAACGATAGGTTTCTCTCCACATTCATCACACGTGAGATGATCGTGCTTCATCTGCAAATAAAATAAATTTAAGAATGAATCTCGCAGTTATCATTTTTAATTAGCATATTTTCCAAAACATAGAACTGATGATAATTGTTCCAAGTCAGCAGTTTCATGGGTAACCTGATATTAGACACATAAGCCATGTATCTGCTAAAAAATATTTAAACATGATGACTATACGTCTATAAAATCCTTTATAGCTTAATGACAGATATTGCAATTCCAATGTCTTGCAGCTAACATCAGCAAGGTTTGTAACCCTAATTTAAGCCACCCCATTGCTGTTTGATGTTGTGAGGTGTACCATCTAATGTTTTAAGAATATGCATATGAAAGAGATGATAGTTACAAAACTCCAGAATAATCTACTGATGGGGTTATATGGGTTTCCTGATGAGTTCCCGTGGCTTGGTAATAACTTCTTTCAGCATAGCTAATAGCTGGTGCAGTAATAATGGACAGGTACGGTGTTGCTCTGAATCCCCCCCCCCTCTCAGGCTCTGAGAAAGTGGTCAAAGATCTAGGCAGACACACGTCCATCACTGGGGATGTTGACTGGCAGTCCTGAGAGCAGGAAAGGATGGTGTAATGTACACGCCTTGTCTCATTAGCCACCTCTGAACATTGACCCAAAGCCCGTTGTTTATCCATGATCGTCATAAACAGGGCTGTATATCAGCCGGAGAAGCATGCTAACCCTTATCACTATAAAATATAAAAACTAAATTGATAAAGGACAGAAAACTTTGAGGAAAACTGCTTGCTATATAGTATAGCTACAACCGGCTTACCTCATCTCCAATGAATTCTTTAAACTGATGTTGAGAGTGAACACCTTGTTGCTTACAACATCCACAGAGGTTGTACGTCGTACAAGTCCTGCATCTGAAACGAAGTCCTAGGACACGATCCTCTCCGCATTCGTCACATTTGTAACCATCATGCTCTTCCTGTTAAAATGAAAATGTTCTCATATGTCCCATATGGATGAATCATAACCAATAAATGCATGTGTGTGGTTTGGTCTTCGTATATAACTTGAAAGGATGTTGTGGCAGTCATGTAACTAAATGCATTCAACATGCCGCAAAGAACATATTCACAAAATAAAACGGCTTCACCATGATGGTCAGCATATATATAT
>JAODAG010127707.1:1990-15102 GCA_027574785.1 Orphnurgus asper
TACCATCATGGATGGGTACTATCGTGGGAGGGGTACCATCATGGATGGGTACTATCGTGGGAGGGGTACCATCATGGATGGGTACTATCATGGGAGGGGTACCATCATGGGAACCAAACAAAACACTTTCGACCCTTTCTTCAAGCAGTAACTGTCATTCCATAAATGTACCTATTATTGTTTGTGGTCTTAGATATATCATCAGACTATATACGGTAGATTATAAACATTAATGACTGTAATGGCCACCTAGTTCATGCAGCCAACCATTTATATGGGAAAGTAATATAAAAGAAATCTTGGATAAAATAAATAGAGTAAATGAGAAACCGGTTTTAAACTGTGTGTCATAAACCTTATGTGGCAAGATGAATTCAGGAAAAGACTGTTAGAGTAACACTGTTACCTTCTTCTCCCAGAGACTTCAATTGATACTGCTTTCTTAAAGTTGGTCAACATCATTGGTTAACAGTGTACACAGGAATGAAGGTCAAATGTCATTAATGATCATCAGAGTGCACATCCTGAAAATTGCTTACACCGCCATCAACTTGATCACTGTTGGTCAAAATCATCAGGTAGAAAAGTTTTTCATGATTGTAAGGTTAAAGGTTTTTCATGATTGTTAGGTCATAGGTCAGATTCTGAATATTGCAGTCAAACTGTACGAATGGGCTGTAATTTCAAATCTTCTATAGTTTTACTGATGACATCATCTCATCGGAGAGAGCTAACAACTTGATGTTGACCAACTTAATAAAACCGTATCAATTGAAATCTCTGGGAGAAGAAGCACTTTGAAGTCATGTTCTGACCTCTGTTGACCTTTGACCCAACTAGTGTATCAATGTTATACAACCCCCAGTAAACATGACATGCTGACGAAGTTTGATGAACATCGGATCAACAGTCAGGGAGCAATAGTAGCCTTTGTACGATGAGACAGACAGACAGACAGATCGAATGCCATGGCATAAGCTCCATTGACATCAGCTAACTGAGCTAAAGATACATGAAAACAAAATCCAAATAAATATCGTTTGACTTAAAATAAGCCACGTTTCTTTCTGATATCACCCTTCTACTACTATCGTCAACATCCGCCGCGACTGAGGAACTAACACAAGAGTGGAATCATTTCAACATTTGTCCAGTTTCAACATTTGAAAACATTACACATTTCATATCTTTTTTATAATACAATATTTATGTAACAGTAATAAGCTCATCAGTTGCCAAGATAGAAGACGTCAACGACACAAGACCGAGTCAGTTCCCAGAAAATAAAAATGTCGCCCCCCCCCAAAAAATGTTGTCTTTTAGTGCAAAAAATGTTTCGTTTTTGATGGAAGCACAAAATGAAGGTTGAGAATCCTCTCATATACCCAGCCTTTCAAGCAGGGAGGGAGGCAGGCAGGTAGGGAGGGTCGTCTGTGCAAAAATAAATTTAATTTACAAATATTTGGATGAAATCTCAATAGAAAGATGGGAGGCTTTATTTATTACACCCAATCGTTCCACTGTTACAAAATTTCTGTACATAATAAGTCTCTTTAAAGGTACAGGTACACATAATTGCTCTGATACAAACAGCAGTATTATCTCTTGAAAACTATACAACGTGATATATTTGGAATCTGTCAAAAAGAAGCATTCCATCGTTAGAACATTAGATGATGCAATCGCCCACCTGGATTAAACGTGTACGTGACACAGGTTGCCAAAATGGCCGTGTCCTCTTTCATTTCCCTCTTTTTCATTGCCGGAATACATCGTACTTATTGTGACTATCTATGGCATAGGTTAGATGTAGGTTACATCATTGACCTTTGGTCCCGATTCTCGACCCTGCTTTTTGCTGCAAAGAATGGTTCGGGAGGAGTTCGAGACGAGTTACAGAGAACATCTCGCTCACGCAGGGCTCGACGCTGCGCTGCCACCCCAAGTTGTTAGATCTCTCCGATGAGTTGTGCCATGATGTCAGACTACAGAAGACACGTATGGCCATCAGATTTGACAATTACAGCCCATTCGTACCCCGGTTGGCTCGAGCTATGAAGCAATGGAGTCCACTGCCTACATGAATGGGTCCAGGATACGGCTTGCGAGCCGTGTTGGGAGTGCCGTCTCTTAAAACACAACCATGACATATCCAGGACCCAATGCTTCAAAAACTTGAAATTTCATCCAGGCAATAACTTATCCCAGAAGAAGACGTGTTTAGATGCATTAGCCGTAAGGTATTAGTAGCCGGATGATCTAATACGATCATGCATGGATCGAGTAAAAACCAAGTATTCAATGAATCGGCAAATTCATCACAACCTCGTTAGGCATGTCATAAATTATACAAATCCTACTTCGAGGAGCCAAAATGCTTAGCAAAAATTCAGCAAGTTTAGACACAGAGAAACACGATACGTTATACAACAATCACGCATTGCATCGCAACCCTTTTCTGAACCAAGCAGATAAACTTAACCGTTAATAGACGGTAGGGACTGCAAAGCAAACACACAACCAATATCTGCACTGTTAAATCTATTATAAGTAATGGATATATAAATCAATGCAGAGTTTTTGTTTTGTTTAAATTATCATTGGAAGGAGACCTAAAACAAGTCCGCTAAACAAAGAATTACGTACTTATAGACTAGTTTATATTTCTGATAGTTATGTCGTGGAATGGTCCAAAATCCAACATGCCAAACAGCCGCAGCAATAATGTTACATTAAAAACTCGACAAAAATTATGTGTTAACAAAAAAATATTAAAAAATTGCAAGACAAGGTATGTAAAAGTAACAGCTGCTTCTCTGCTGAAAATTATCAAATTGGACCGAATACTTCCCAAAAATTCAGCAACACCATGGACGACGTCACGTCGAAGATGCGAAAACGTCGACGCACCAATAGGCTCTGTTTAACCGAACCACGTTTGAGATCAGACCGTGACTGCTACAAGTTTTATACTTTCCAGCTAAAAGAAAAGGGTCCTTTACACGTCTAATAGGAGAAGTAATTAATTAATTACAGTAACACAAGTTCGTTCCTGCTCGACTTTCGCGACAGTTACCTTGCAGAGTCCACGGACGACAATCCTGACTGACATCCTTTTCTCTGTTTATATTATTCACAGGGTATCAAAACTAACTTCAGTCAATATTACATGGCAGGGCATCAAATGTAACTGTATAATGATTACATTATCGCGAGTTAAAATTAATCTTAAACAAGTTTTTTGTTGTATTTTGTTGTTGTATCATTGTATTCTGTTGTCAAGGCATGAATAATAATTAGGAACCGACGAGAGCAGTCTCTCTCTCTCTCTCTCTCTCTCTCTCTCTCTCTCCTGAGGACGTTAATTCCTCACTGTTAAACTGTAACATCTTATTATTTGATTGAGGTAGAAATCATTGAAATAAAGTTAAGTATGTAACTTACAGGTGGTATAGTGTGACGAGTTATCTCTCCATACTCGTCGATGATTCGTTCATATCAACTGGAACTCGTTCAAGAAATGAAAACGAAAGATATCTTGATTTCCAGTTTGCCAAAGTTTATAAACCTTAAATTGTTTGTCCCTCTTTTTGTTTTCAAATAGTCTCTTTTGCTCTGAACAGGGAACCTGCATGCTCGACAGACGGATGATATTACTTCAGTGAAGTACTGTGACAAAACGAATCACTGACAGTGACTGACTGCCTGTGTTGAATGCTGACTACAAATATGACCTTATTTGGCACCGTTATGTCCCATCCTAATTCCCCCTCCCCCGTTACCCATATTCCCATAGACAGTGTTAGATCCAGTTTTGTTACAGGAGCCATTATTCCCAGAAAACGTAATTATCAGGCAGAATAACCAAAAACATGGAAAATTCTGAATTTCCTCCTGGACCCCCCCCCCACCCAGATAATTGCTCAGGAGTTAAACTGCAATTATGAAGGAACCTTACCCACCACATGGGTAGGAGGTCATAAACCAGAAATAGGGAGTAAGAGGCCTTATCCACCACATGGGTAGGAAGACATGCATCACAAGTAGGGAGTGAGGGACATTACCCATCACATGGGTAGGAAGACATACATCACAAATAGGGAGTAAGTGACATTACCCATCACATGGGTAGGATGACATACATCAAAAGTAGGGAGTAAGGGACATTACCCATCACATGGGTAGGTGGACATACATACAAGTAGGGAGTAAGGGACATTACCCATCACATGGGTAGGATGACATACATCACAAGTAGGGAGTAAGGGACATTACTGATCACATGGGTAGGATGATATACATCACAAGTAGGGAGTAAGGGACATTACCCATCACATGGGTAGGGAGACATACATCAAAGTATGGAGTAAGGGACATTACCCATCACAGGGAGATCAAAGTATGGAGTAAGGGACATTACCCATCACAGGGAGACATACATTCACCAGTAGACAGTAAGGCCACCTTACCCATCATAAGTATAGGAGGACATACACCATAATTATGGAGTGACAGGTCATACCCATCACACAGGTAGGAGGGAATACATGATGAGTAATAGGTGTCTTACCCATCAAGTAAGGTAATGGCAGGAGGTTACACTGAGGGCGAGAAGCAGTACAGGAACGTTCCTCCAGCAAAGAAATATTCAAGTGACATGTGTTAATACTGACTTTCTTGGAAAGACAAAGAATTATAAACATGTTTCTTTACAAATGCAAGCCTTGATAATGAAACTTCATAACTTGACAGTGTTAATGTGTTTGACAACATGTTGCTTTCATGAAGTGACATTCTTGGATTTAACCATTAAGCACTGAGGGATCTCTAGTCATCATGCCATACAGATGGGAATCCCCCACACAAGCTGGTCTTACATGGTTCCATTCCAACAGCAACTCCTGCCCCACTTCTTCCAGAGCTCATCGTGGTAATAATGGTCCAGGTTTCTTCTCTTGGGTCGTAACTTTCGACTGAAGGGAGAAAGTCCTCACCATCATAACCACCTAGCAAAGAAAATAACAAATATATATATATATTAATTCTCTGCTAGAGTAATAAGGGGAGTGGTACCACTTTGTACCTACATCAGAGGGGAATGAATTATTGATATACTCATCGTTAATATTACAAGTGTTTACAATTCTGCAATAGCGCCATCTATTCACTATTTTTTTTTTACAGTATTGCTAAGTGCATCATGTTTAATTCAGCAATATCATTCTTGCGCATGAAACAATCTTTCGACTGCATAAACTTTACATTCGGATAGTCGGTTAGTTTAATCGTTATATAATGATGTAGTTATGAAGTTGTACCACTTCCCTTATTACTGTAGCAGAGAATTCATTCCCCTGTGATGTAGGTACGAAGTGGTACCACTCCCCTTATTAATCTAGCAGAGAATTCAAAGTTATAACAACATGACGGAATTAATTCCTTCCGAACGACTGACGATTACCTGACATTTGAAAATGATTGTAAATTGTTATGCAATTACGCAAGGGATACATATAAGGTATCTATCGCAAACATGTGTCACTATTAGCCACGTTTCACTCAACCATGCTTAAATTGTGGAAAACGAGCAAATTAGACAATAAGTTAACTGATTAATCAATAGTTATAAGCCAGTTAACCGGATAGTAATAATTAGTGTACAAGTCATAGCCTTCATAGAAATACAAACTTGGAGCCCCCATCATGGATGATGAAATGCTGGATTTCAATAATTACAATTATTTTTTATACATATGATTTATTTTTAATCTTTATATGATTTATCTTGTTTTCCCCCTTCAATACCACCAATGCCAAGAACCCTCGGGCCTCGCAGACCTACCCAGCGCAAACAGCTTTCCTCCAATGACGTCGACACTGAGGGCGCTCCTGCGGGACTTCATGGGAGGAAGGTCCTCCCAGACGTCGTTCTCGATGTCGTACCGCTCCACGCTGTTCAGCTGGTTCTTACCGTCGTAGCCCCCGACCGCGTAGATGAAGTTACCGATGCTGGCGACACCTTTGGGGAGAGAGAAGTCGACGGGAAACTATAAGCTCGGCTTCTCCCAAAACGTATCACGTCGACAAATATTGTATATATAGATATATATTAGTAGCATCCCATACGAATCCCAATCTATTACCTATACTGTCCCTCCTTGATGCCACGCTCTGCTGATAAAAATAAAGAAGTGAAACGAAACTCTTTCCAAAAGGAACTTTTGAGGAAAATCTTAAATCCATACACAATCTGAAAGTAGGGAATTTCTGAGGGTACATAGTTGCTGCATGACCAGGTCATGCATGACTCAGTTATATACCTTAAATATTTTTAGTGACCTCATCTGAGCCTGGTGTCAAAGAGGTAGGACAGAGGCTAGGTAAATGAGTATGGGATACTTCACTGATGGGTGTAACCAATGTTAGTATGAAATGGGTAAGCAAAGTGCCCATAAAGTTTATAAAAAACAGTGATAAAAGTGCATGTACAGATAGTTAAATAGAAAACAACAGCAAAAAACACAAGGAATGTTGAATATTCTCCATATGTCTTGCATTGTATTTCAGTTACAGCTTAGAGGAGAATGGTCAACATAGAACAACTTCTTCCATCTTTTGTTTTGAGAAGCAACTTCTTTCCATCCGGTAACTCGTCACTGGAGTTTGCATCCCTCACTTTCATCGCCGATTAAAACAATACAGCACTAGTAACTCCTTACAGTAAATGTCATAGTTTTCAGAATCAAAAAGGCCTGTTTCATCACACAAAATCTGTGTGGGTTTTTACTAGCTACTGTATGTACTTCTTACTATTCATTAGGAGACATTGACACGAACCGAGGTCATCGTAGGAGGTCAGTGGTCATAGGTCAGAGCTAGGGATATACTACCCCAAAAGCATACCTAAGAGATGGGTAAGTTTAAGACTGGATTCCACCAGCAAAGAGTTCTAAATTAAACTCTATATTGTAGAGCGACCACACGTCTGGGATGGTCAAGATTAAGGAAGACGGCCGTGAGACAGAAAGGACAGCAATACACACACATTTACGAGGTTAACCTAGTGGTGGATATATAGTTTCCGCACTAAGATGGCAGATATGCCTTGATGCTGTTGGTCGGAGTTATACTCTCCCAATTTCTTACCCGTTTCCCACATCCCCATGTGAATTATCGTACAGCCCATAAGGTATGATTGTATGACAAGCCATGTGAGGTACTATACAACCCACGAGGTACAGTACTGTGTGGCTGCCCACTGAGTTACTGTACAGCCCAAGTTGTATTGTACAGCCCACAAGGTACTGTACAACTGCCTTATAATGTAAAGCATAGCCTATGAGGTACTTTATAACTGCCCTATGAGGTAGAGTACAGCATATGAGGTACTTTACAAGTGCCGTTTGAGGTACTGTCCTGCCTATAAAAACACTGTGGAATAACTAAATGAAATGCAGATAGATACAGCTATAAGTACTACACAATGGAGTATAACAGCTAGTAACCCTAACCATTTCTCTTTCAATACCATCCCTCCTACTTGCAAGTTACATGCAAGGTGTCATAATAACAAGATTGCTGGTACTCACCAGCACCACTCCTTTGTGTCTTCATTGGTTTAACTTCCAACCACTCATTATTCTCAGGATGGTAACACTCCACTGACCTCAGCCTGACTTGGCCGTCAAAGCCTCCTACAGCATACAGTAGCCTGTTCACGACTGTACACCCAACCCCGATACGCTTGCTGTGCATGTTGGCTACTTTCGTCCAACTATCCTCCTCCACGTTGTACCTAGGAGGAGATGAATAAACATGAGCTCGTGTTTGTTAATATTATTTGAGTATAATTATAACGTAGTGTTGTCCTTAAAACCTGAAATCGCTATTATACTGTAGCCCCTGTCACAAGTAACCCAAAATGCAAGCGGACGGTTCTAGAAGATCAAGTGCAGCTAGCTTACTGCCACGGGTGTATATTCAGATCATGTTTGTGTGAGGGGTATCTCATTGAACCAATCATGCTAACATGAACAGACTTATCCTAGACCACCATGATTTTTGTATTGTAAGAAAAAATGCATCGATGGTCAGTTTACAGCCAACATATTCAGTTCGAAAACGAAAAGGAAAACTTTACATGTTACAGACATGGTTTATATGTTACTGTCAATGGTTTACAGTTATGGTTTGCATATTACTGTCATGGTGTTAGTCATGGTTTACATGTTAGTCATGGTTTATATGTGTTACTAGCATGGTTTATGTCTCTGACATGGTTTATATTTCACTATCATGGTTTACATTTTGACACTCCAGCTGTATCACTACAGTGTGGAAAATGTTACAAGTCACTTAGGGGCAACCATATAGTGTTTTTGTACAAACAAACTTATCCATGGTTTCTACCAGGGTGGAAGTAACCTTGCATGTTATCACTCAATAGCTACTGTATAGCAGGGTATCAGCTGCAAAAGGAATGCATAAAGTTATAAACACTAGTGTAATATCATATGTTTTTAGAGAGATTATACGGGACAAACAATGTGTCCCATCGACAAACATGTAAACAATGGCATAATATGTAATCCAGGACAATAACATGTTATAACCATGCCAGTAATATGAAACACCATGCCAGTAACATGTGTCCCATTGAAAAACATATAAACAATGACCAGATGTGTCTAGGGTGAATCTCCACAGTAACAATTTAACCAGGAATGTAACATATGTAAACCAGGACATAATAGGTAATCCATAATAAGAAAACCATGACAATAACATGAAAAAACCATGCCAGTAACATGTTAACCATGACTGTAACATGTTAACCATGATTGTAACATGTTAACCATGACTGTAATATTGTTAACCATGACAGTAACATGTAATTTTGTAAACCATGACAGTAGCATGTAAACCATGCTAGTAACATGTAAACCATGACAGTAACATATAATCCAAGACAGTAGCATATAAACCATGACAGTAACATATAATCCATGACAGTAGCATGTAAACCATGACAGTAACATGTAAACCATGAATGGGATACAAAGTTATATTGTCCTTCAAGATCTAACAGGCAACCAAATTTAGATATTTCCAAGTTCACAGCAAAGCAACATAAGATAAAGACAGATCAGTGCTATATAATCTCTATATAGCAAGGATGGAGAAAGCAAGCCCCGACGACGACCACAGTTGAGTGGCCATGAACTTTTATTCTCCAAAATTTACATAACTTGCTTTTCCAAAACTTGGCAGGGCACCCAAACAGAGGATTCACCTGGTAGGTATAGGTGTAGTAGGAATTGACATAACATAATTGTACATAACAAGGTTGTTAATTAATATGCTGAGTCACCACGTTGTCATTTTTCTTTCTATATTCCTCACAACAAATTGCATTATCCATAAAATACTGGAGTCCTTATCTAAATAACTCTGACTTAATTATCTCATCAAGGTTAGGATCCAATTATGCTCACTGCTTGTAAACAACGAACATGGTGGAAGGAAGGCAAAGTTTACCCGAAATAGCCACCACAGTAATATGACCATAATATGGACAAACAAGACATTATCACTTCCTTGGTATAAACTACATGGAAAATGAGCTGATTGGAATTAATCCTTCATATGTAGCACACTCTGTACATAAGCAGCCTAAAGACTTGAAGAGTACAGGCTTACATTATTCCATGCAAGAGCTTATGTAGGTGGAATGTGTCCTGAAACCAGGAAATAGGCATTTGTACAGAGATATGACCATGCCTACAAATCCTTATTTAAAGAGAACTGAATTGTTCATTTACTTCACGGTTGCATTCATTAAATGGTGCAAATGCTTGCTTGTTTCATGCATGTAGGCTTCAGCTGCTTCATACAGTAGGCTCAGCATAATGGTTCGATCTACGTCATCCATAGAACACATCATCCATAGAACACATCATCCATAGAACACATCATCCATAGAACACATCATCGTGACCAAGTAAACTCATCACAATGCTCACAAAGTTTGTATTTATATATAGCAATGTCTACAGTATAGGTAAACATATCAGTATCACCAGACAAGCTACACGAGAGTTGTTTATAAAGACCTGGGAAAGTATGATATGATTTCTTTTGATGGACAGAGAGGTTTTCTTTTAACTATCATGCTACTGTACATACTGCTAGCTGTACAAAAAAAGTCTAAAAATGTGGGTGAAATCATGACTGTGCAAAATTGTGACCTATTGCAATGACCTTGACATATTACACAGTGCAAAGTACAGCAGAACTATTAACTAGGGAGCCATACACACTGGCTAGCATACTAGAACTAAAGACAGGTACATACTGAATATTACAGTATCTCATATATACAGTATATAGATTCTTCCATTGCCTTTGGGAGCCCTGAAACCCTGAAAAAGAATATCTTATATGGTCCATGATTGTTAGAAGTTTTAACAAAAATACATGAGCATGCTATAAAAGTGTTACCTTCCTTTTGCAGAGTATATTTGCATCATGAATTCCAGCTAACACCAGTTACACGGGTACTGTGTCAAAAGGACAAAGTGTAAATACTTTGGTAACTAAGATGAGCTTGTACTTCCGTTTCGTTTTACTTCCTTTTTCATCTTTGCTGGTATTTAGTGTAAACGATATATCTGAGATTAAACTTTAAGTCAATAACTGGTACGCGGGGCCTCCTACTGCCCTCGTTGACAAAATCAAGTACTATAATATACGACTTCCTCTTTTTAATACAAAGGCAACAGAATATAAAGATGACACCACATTTAGCATACAGTAGGCCTACCCCTTGTACAGTGATGGATCCACAATTTGGAAAAAGGGGGGAATTGGTGCCAATCAACAAAATAGATAAATGGTCATGCACCAAATTTAGTACTGTGTCAAAGACATGGGGATGCACACCTGGGTTATTTTTAGAGACAAACGTGGCAAACAATTTCTTCTTACAAGGACTATTTTGTCTCACAGGAGGGGGAGGAAGGGGGGGCTTTGGGGCTAACACTTTTTTTAAGCATAATTTTGAAAGTTGAAGCAACAATTGACCTTCCATGGGATGCTATACATAATTCCCATTCATTTAGGTAATGAACTTGATGTCATCATATTATCAAAAGATACCGGTAGGTATAGCCACTATGTAGCAGCTACAGGGGAGGGGAATTATCGGACAAAAAATTGGACGTTACCCAATCATGAATTAGGGAGAGTCAAGTTGAAATATAGCTAAGCCTTGGGTTAGCCAATAGGTCTCTTGTCTTAATTCAGAATTTGCATTTGATCTTCCCCGCCCACCACCCTACACCTCTCCCACCCCCGGTACGTGTCTAGCTATGCGACTGTGTTAGCCTACTTGTCGGCTTTATTAAAAACAAGCTTATGAGCATAAGTGGACCGACATGTGCCACATACAGTAGATGCCAGCATGGTGCCCTCAACTTTCCATTTCAACGTTTTTTATCCCCCCAAAAACACTACACAAATGCCTACCAACATCCAATTGTTCCAGCACCATTGATTTGCTGTTCCAACTGTATGCTATGCAGATCAGTTATAACTATAGCCTTGACTATACGCTATGCAGTTCAGTCATTACGACAGGTATAGCCATCGAATACAGCTATATATATTATTGCAAATTGAAGAATTTTCACATTGATCTCTGCCAACTAGCAGGCATGATTCCAGCACAGCACGACTAGCGACCTCTAGATGTACGACCAACATATGCCAGGTATAGTGCTGTCAGGGGATACTTCTTTCTCACTGTTTGCTTGTTTACATGCTAGGGCATGCCACATGCACAGTTACTTACACACACACACAGTTACATACATACACACAGTTACATACACACGTCAACATGACCACATAGATTCCAATGAATGCATCTGAACCAGACAGGCCATTATGTATTACATACATGTACTGTACAACATGCAAGCACAAGACAAGCACTGGTAGGATGGTCAAGGGTCCACATGACCACACCCCTCACTGATTTTACAAAGGGGGGATGGGGAATTACAGTAGTAACAGAATATGAATCATAATTAGGCCTTAAGAATTAAAGCTAAAATTGCTCTAAAATATAAACTGCAAATTAAATGCAAAACAAAGAATAATAAATCTCTTCTTGTGCAAAGAAATATATGGTAATATTTTACATCCATGTTTCATCCTCTCCTACCCCGACCTCTCCACCCACTAACCTCCCTCTCCTTCCTTCATTACTGGCTTAAAAGCTTCAAGCTAAGGTAAGGCTAAAACATTAATTTCCATGGATTTCGAAAATAGTGCAGCTAGACAGTACACCAACAAAACTGATCAGAGTTAAATAAAGGCTGTGGCAACCAGCGCACAATTCATGCAAAAATATTAACCCGCTGGACCACTTTTAAATTCCAGGCATTTCTGACAAAATACTATTTCACAATAACTAGGCTATTGAGTGAACTCCATTATGCTCAATTAAACAATACACATGAACATGAAACCAGGAATATGTGCATATCACTGGGGTATAAAAGAACATTGTGGTACCATAGGTGTTGATCACTGAGGTGCAAGGGAAAGCTGTGGCTCCATAGGTACATCACTGGGAGTACAAGGGGAAGTCGGCATACCACAACCATAGATGCAGATCAATGGGGGTGCAAGGTAATGTTGTGTCTCAACAACCATAGGTAAAGGTCACCGTGGTGCAACTTTAAGGGATGTTGTGGCATTATAGGTGAAGATCACTGGGGGTGCAAGGGGAAGTCGTGGTACCACAACCATAGGTGCAGATCACTGGGGGAGCAATGGGATTAGGATTTAGATTCATTTTACTCCGAAGTTATGAGTAGCAGTTGCTTTAGTTGCACAATATACAGTAGCACCATTTTGCATATGCACCCTCAATTATACCAACAGCCCTTTCCTTAGAAGCCTTTCCCAGGACAGTAACTAGAGAAAAGGTATCATTTCGTCCTCCCAAATTATAGCACCATTATTTATTACAGTATATTCATTAATTAAAGATTCAGTCACCTCTGAATTCCTACTTGACCCCTCCATCCCCCATGCAATCTCTC